>PVJA010001883.1:100612-113112 GCA_004027025.1 Myocastor coypus
TTTTTTTTTTTTTTTTTTTTTTTTTTTTTTTTTTTTTTTTTTTTTTTTTTTTTTTTTTTTGGTGGGACTAGGGTTCAAACTCATGACCTTGTACTTGCCAGGCAGGCGCTTGTGCCATGGAGCTATCTCCCTGGCCCCTTACATACATAAATCTCAACTGCACGATTCAGTGCATTCTGACAAACGTGGACATCTATCACATTTAGGCTGTGTTCGTCTTCTTGGAAAATTCTGTTGAGGCAAGATTGTTGGCAGATGGGCTCCTGGAAAGGGATCAGTCGTGAGTGCTCTAACTTCACCAAGTAGATTCATCTATTCATCTTGCTGTCTGAATGCACTGTTAGGAGGCAGGGTCTCCTTGGAGGAAGAGTGTTTTTGAAGTGTTCCTGTTGTCCCTGGCCCCTTCTCCTCTGGCTCTTGCCCCTTTCCATAAGTCAAGCAGCTTTTCTCCCACAGGCCCTTTTACCAAAGGACTCTGCCTTACCACAGGCCTACCAGCAGTGGAGTACAAGGGTGATGTCTGAAATTGCCGAATCTATGTACCAAAATAAACCTTTTCTCTAAGTTGTTCTTTGCAGGTATGTTATGACAGTAACAGAGAGCTGACTAACACAGTATTTGTGTCTGGTTTACTTTGCCTAGTATAATGTCTGCAGGATGTACCCATAGACAGATAGATAGATAGATAGATAGATAGAGATATCAATACTTTGTTCCATTTTGTTACTAAGTGTTCTTCCATTGCATAATATACCAAAATTTAAAAATCTGTTTTCCTACTTTTTTAAAAATTTTTTTTCTTGTTTCATAACCTTTGTTTGTTTATTCACTCATTTTTATGGCCGGCTCAGCCCACCACCCCCCGCCCAGGGCAGGGCTGGTGCAGCATGTGGTTCTGGGGATCGAACTGCAGTCCCTGAAGCCGCCCAAGCTTTCCCAAGCAGGCGCTTCAGACCACTGAGCCATCCCACCGGGACCCTCTGTTTTCCTACTGATGAATATTTGGATTGATTCTAGATTGGGAGTTTTATGAACAAAACTAATATGAATATATTTTACCAGGCTTTTCATGGACATATGTTTTATTTCTCTTGGGTAAATATCTAGAAGTGGAATTGGAATCTAAGACCACATTTAGTAGAAATTTCCAAAGTTTTTTCTAAGTGGTTACTATTTTCACCATTATCAATAATGTATAAAGGGGTTGGGGATTTGGATCAGTGGTAGAATGCCTGCCTAGCAATCTGGAAGCCCTGGGTTCGGTCCTTGGCACCAAAAACAAACAATAATGTATAAGGATTTCAGTTGTTCCATGTCTTGGCCAAGATTGTGTGTCATCAGTATTTGTAATGTTTTTCTATCCCAGTAAGTATATAGAAGTATCTCAATATGGTTTTAATTTGTGTTTCCCTGTTGGTGTACAAGTTTTGGGGTAGGCAAATGCTTTCATTCTTCTTGGGTACACACTTGGGAGTGAAATTGCTGGGTCACTATGGTAACTCTATGTGTAATTGTATGAGCAACCGCAAGATCATTTCCCAAAGCAGCAGCACCATTTTACGCTCTCAGCACCAGTGTATAAGCGACCAGTTTCTCCACATCACTACAGCATAGTACTTACAATAGGACTATCACTTCCTTCGGAGTGTTGAGGGTATCACACTGTGGTTTGCATTTGTATGTTCTTTGCACTCTGTCTCTCTAAATCTCCTGTGTGTGCTTGCTGGGTCGTCTACCCTTCAACTGAGGGGTTATAACTGTTCTTTATATATTGAGAATAAGTCTTTTATCAAATATAGTTGGTGAACGCCTGTAATCCCTAGCACTTGGGAGGCTGAGGCAGGAAGATCGGTGTGAGTTTGAGACTAGCCTGGGCTACAAAAGTTAGTTCAAGGCCAGTCTGAACTGCATAGCGAGACCCTGTCTCAAAAAGACCCCCCCAAAAAAGAAAACATTATTTGCAAATATTTCCTTCAGTCTGTGACTTACTTAATGGTATCTTCTGAGATACAAATTTTTACTTATTTATTATTTATTCATTTTTATTTTTAAAATTTATATTTTATTTATTTATTTATATTTTTAGGGAAGGGTCTACAGAGTGTTCAGGGTCTCACTACTAGATGGTACTGGTTGTGATCCACCTGTTTACAGCCTCCAAAGAGCTGGGATTACAGGCACGTGCCACCACACCCATTCCCAATCACTGTTGCTTCACGCCCTGGGGGCAGGGCTGGCACCACAGGCCCAGGGATAAAACTCATGGCTCCTGCACCTACTTGCAGGTGCTTTAATCCACTAAGCTATTTGGCCAGACCTATGAAGTTTTAGATTTCATCAGTTTTTTTTTAATATATTGCTTGTCTCCTACCAAGGAGGGTTTCGCTGATTTTGAGAAATTAAAGCTATCCTCCTCTGCCTTCTCCTGTAATCTTTATATTTTTAGCATTTTGCTTCAAGTCTATGATCCATCTCAAATTACTCTGTGTGCATGATGTGGAATTTGGATTGTTCCACCCATACTCAGTTATGCTGAGTATAATTAGAACTTCCACCACTTGCCCAAAGCCTTTCTTTCCCTGTTGAACTTTTCTGCATTATTTGCCAGAACATCAATTGCCTGTGTAAAACTGGTCTACTTACAGACACTCCACCCAACATGTCTTCCTTGTTTGTTTTCATTTTTTTAAAAAACCACATTCCATATTAAGGAATCTTAGCCAAAAGTTGATTTAAAATTAGCTAATTTGTCAGGCCGGCAAGATAGCTCAGCAGTCTAAAGCACCTGCTTAGGCAAGCTCAGGCAACCACAAGGACACCTGTTTCAATCCCCCACACCACATGCTGCACCAGCCCCATCCCCAGGGCAGGTTGAGCCTGCCATAATATAAATAAATAAAGTTTTTTTTTTAAATTACCTAATTTGTCAATTTGAGGGAAAAGTACGAACAAGAACAGTTTTCCCATCCATGAAGTGCAGTATTTATGAATATTAATCAGTCGTATTGCTATCATATTTTCATAGGAAGATCAGCATTTAATTTTGTAATTTGAACTTGATAATGGTCAAAAAGTGTCATTTCTTTACAAATACACTAATAGTATTTCATTTTTGGTTAATTTTTAATAATGACAAAATCAAATAGCTAACAAAAACTGATGCTAGGAGCCAGGCGTGATGGTGCACACCTGTAATCCCAGCACTGGAGAGGCTGAGGCAGAAGGATCAGTGCGAGTTCGAGACCAGCCTGGGCTACAAAAGCGAGTTCAAAGCCAGCCTGAACTGCACAGTGAAATCCTGTCTCAAAAAGACCAAAAAAAAAAAAACCTGATGCTAGGCCACCTAATAAGTTTCCTTTCTTACACTCTTGGTGAGTAATATGTTTTTTATATATTTTCAAATTCTTTCCTGAGTGTTGTGTAGGCTCTCCGTTTATTTGTTTTTGTGGTTCTGGAGATTGAACCCAGGACTTTTGCACTGAGCTATATTCCAGTAGCTTTTGTGTGTGTGTGTGTGTGTGTATGTGTGTGTGTGTGTGTGTGTGTGTGTGTGTGTGTGTGTGTGTGTGTGTGTCTTTTTGAGACAGGGTCGTGCTATTCAGTTCAGGCTGGCATAGAGTTCACTTTTGTAGCCTAGGCTGGTCTTGAACTCACACTGATCCTCCTGCCTCAGTCTCCCAAGTGCTGGGATTACAAGCGATGTGCCACCATGCCTGGCTTCCAGTAGCTTTTAAGTTTTGAGACAGAGCTTTCCTAAATTGCCTGGGCGGGACTTAAAGCTGCTTTCCTCCTGTTCAACCTCCCAGAGTGCTGGGATTACAGGTGCATATCATGATGACTGGCTAGGAGGCAATTCAAACAGGAAAAGGAAAAAGAAATACAAACTTTGGATGCTTATATCTGTTAATCTAAACAACTAGTTTAGCCGGAGGTACAGTTCAGCAAACTAAGTGCCTGCTTAGGGAAGCGCAGGGGCCGGTTCGGTTCCTAGCCCTGACTGCCGCACTGGTCCCACTCTCGAGTGAACTGAGGTGGGGATGGGGTCCAGGCATGGTGGCGCACACCTGTAATCCCATCACTTGGGAGGCAGGAAGCAGGAGGATCACTATGAATCAGAGCTGTGTAGTGAGACCCTGCACACACACACACACACACACACACACACAACTAATTTGAAGATATTATACAATACAACAACCATTGTCAAATTCCTGTTATTTTGTTTAGTGAAATTCTGTATTATTTCTGATGGGATTTTTTTACTATCTTTTATTCTCCTTTTAAAATTAAAAAATTGAAAAGACAAAAACACTGAAGCAAAGAAAATATTTTTGTTTCTTGCCTGTGCTGAAACCCTTCGTGAAGTGCCCCATGAAGATTAGCAACACACTGCATGTAATTGTGAGTAGCATGTGTATTCGTGTGTTAGTGTGCCTGCACTTATGTCTGTGTGCGCGCATGCACTTGGGTGTGGGGGGGCGTGGGGAGGGCGGTATGCTCAAGTGTGCATACGTGATTATTGTGTTGTGCACATGTATAGGCTGTGTGTATGTGCGTAGTGAAATTAACACATGAAAAATGGGGTAATGGCCATGTACAACTCTTAGCTTTTTGAAAACTAGCAAGCAGACATACCAAGACATTACGAAAATTATGCCCCCCCCACGTGCCTTTCTTTCTTTTTCTTTTCTTTTCTTTCTTTCTTTCTTTCTTTCTTTATTTATTTATTGTCTTTTTGAGACAGGGTCTTGCTATGCAGTTCAGGCTGGCCTTGAGCTCACTTTTGTAGCCCAGGCTGGTCTCGAACTCGCACCAATCCTCCTGCCTCAGCCTCCCGAGTGCTGGGATTTCTTTTTCTTTTAGTTTTTTATTTTTATTTTTATTTTTTTTGAGACAAGGTCTTGCTATGCAGTTCAGGCTGGCCTTGAGCTCACTTTGTAGCCCAGGCTGGTCTCGAACTTGCACTTGCACTGATGCTCCTGCCTTAGACTCGTGAGTACTGGGATTACCGGAGTGTGCCACCACACCCCACAGTGCATGGTGTCCTTAAAGAGAAAGACATAAACTGACCTAGGTTTCAGGAGGAGCACTCCCACCTGGGAGCCGGCTAGGCCTGCGTTGGAAGCCTGGCTCTACCACCACTCACCACGGCTTCTCCTCCTCTATTTATACAGCGGTGGTCTTAATGGCCACACGACAAGGTCGTGGTGAGGATTGAATGAAATCAAATGTTAGTACCTTTGTGGTTAGGAATGAGGTTTCCATCATCATGACAATCCAGGATGCTTGTGCCCCTTTCAGCTCCCATCCACATGGAAGACAATGTGGCAACTCTAGGGCCTGAATGTTGCCACCAGCTGGACTCCACACAGGAATCCTGACTTTGCACATTCAGATCCTTCAATCTTAAGTAAATAGTTTCATGTCCCTGAGCCCCAGAGGTGAAGCTGTTTGCCACCCTGGGCTTCTGTGCAGATTGAATCACATGGTTTATATTTAGGTCCTCCCACAGCATGTGGCAGGCAGGCAGAATTCCATGCAAACTATTTTGCTGCAACATGTTTCCTAAACATGGATTACCTCACAGCAGTAGGTATGCAGAGATGTGGGGTTGCATCCTAGGCAGTTGCTTTCCAGTATGTTAACATTTGCGGGTTTTCTTAATTTCTATTTTTATTGGTACATGTTTATAGGGCATGACCATTACATTCATGGTGAGTTGATGCCGGGCATCACGCATCTTAATGTTCTTCATCTCCTCCCTCTCCTTGTAAACATTTGGAAGCCACCAGCAGCCACTGCCCCTCTGATAAGAGCAATCAGAGCGCCCAGTGAAGGCCTTGAGGGAGATGCTGAGAAAGGGCTGCCTTCCTCAGCTGCAGACAGGGGCAGAGGCAGGATTTTAGGAACCACCTCATCTCCTCAAGCTGTGAGGGAAACCGAGAGCACAGCTGAGAACTCTGGGAAGACATCAGCTCTTGAACTACAAAGCTGCTCAATGAAGGACACTACTCTCTAGGTTGGGCATCTAGCCGGGGAGAACTTGGTCCCTGTAAGAAACCAGTGGAGGGCCAGCGAGATCACTCAGTGGCCTAAAGCACCTGCTTAGGCAACCAAGGGATCTCCGTTCGATCCCCGGCACCACATGCCATGCCAGCCCCACACCCAGGTCAGGCTGAGCTGGCCATAACATAAATAAATAAAGTTGTTGCTGTTGTTTTAAAGAACCCAGTGGATTCCAAGCTTATCCTGGCAGACATACAGCAGGAGCCCTCCTATTCAAGGCTAGGTGCAGCATGCACATGGTGGTACAAGCTGAAGTTTGGTCAGTCTGATGTCTTACTAATTTATATTTATTTATTTATTTATTTATTTATTTATTTATTTATTTAGAGCGAGTTCTAGTTAAAAGCTGTGTACTTTTAAAATTACTATTATTTTATGTATTTGGTTGTTACAGGATCTCACTACACAGCTCACACTCGTGGTGATCCTCCTGTTTTCAGCCTCCCCAGTGCTGGGATTTCAGGGGTCTGCCACTATGGCTGGACTCTGGCCAGCTCAACCCATCCTAGGGGCAGGGCTGGCACATCATGTGGTGCTGGGATCAGACCATAGACCCTGCCTTTGCATATGCTTGTCTAAGCAGGAGCTTGAGCTGCTGAGCTATCTCGCCGGCCCAAAGCTATGTACATTTTTTTGAGTGATCTATTCTAATACCATCTTTTGCCTATAAGTCCTGGTATTTTTAATGGGGCATTTGCAGACCACAGGAGATTTGGGGGAACACATAAGTGTTACTACTATGGTGAAGACATGTATCTATGTCATTTTTCTCTAGCGTTTTCTTTTCTATTCACTGAAAAAAAAAAAAAATCCAAGCAAGCCTTAATCAATTTAAAAATGTAATATATAGATAAGAATAATATAATAATGAAAATACACCTACCACCAGGCCCAGCTGCTGGGGTTTGATCCCCAAGCCAGTCCCATCCCCAGGGCATACTGGGATGGCAACTGAGACTGGGCATGGTGGCACGCCAGCCTGTAATCCCAGCTCTTGGGAGGCTGTAAACAAGCAGATCACTACAAATCTGATCTAGTAGTGAGACCCTGAACACTCTGTAGACCCTTCCCTAAAATACAGAAAAGGTAATGGGGGATAAGGAGGTAGCTCAATAAAATAAGTGCTTTCTTGGCAAGCACAAGGTCCTGAGTTCAATCCTTGGTACCACAAATAAGTAAATAAATAAATAAATAAATAAATAAATAAAATGAAAACAATTTTGTTCGTTCATTGCATACTCTTCAGATGTTAATTTACTTATTACAACAACCGCCTGAACTATGGCCTGCAACAACATTCACTTTATGAGTGCAGAGACAGATCTAAAAGTAACATATGGAAATCGAGATTAAGTAGCACACCTGAAGGTTTGCACAGAGCTAGAAAGAAGTAAAGTGAGAGTTAAAGAGAACTGAAACCTCTGGTTTTTCTATATATTTAAGCACATGCATAGTATGGTTTTGTTTAGTCTTTGGTTTTTGTTTTTTGGGGGTTTTGTTTGTTTTTGTTGAGACAGTGTATGGCTCAGCCTTGGACTAGGTAGCTCAGCAGTTCTCCCATCTCAACCATGGGGTGCCAGGATTACACCGTACCACCATCTGGGAATCACTTTGTCTATTTTATTTATTTATTTATTTTTAGTACCAAGGATTGAACTCAGGACCTTCACTTGACAAGCAAGCACTTATCCCACTGAGCTATCTCCCTGACCCGCATGTTTTGTCTATTTTTTTAAAACATCAGTTGGATCATATTTGCATTGTTCTTTGGTTTCTAGGTTCTTCCCTTTCAGGATGCCCAAATAAAAGAAAGATATTAGTAATTCATAGCTATTTACATTTCACAAGTCTCATGTTTCATTCCAAGAAATCAGGCTCATCAATTATTTGCATTTGGTAACATGTTAATTATACAAATAATTAGCCTTGAGACTAGACATGAACACAGAAGAATAATGAATCATTTCTCTAATTGCTCTTTTCTGCTACGGATGGATGGCCACTGGTTTGCACTATTAAAAGCTCACATCTTCAGTTTGCTAGTGTCTTCTAACTTGTGCTTATTGGAAAAGTTGAAATCAAAAATTATACAAAGACTTGCTTTCTTATGGCAACTGTAACCCACTGATGTGACTATGGGGAGAGCGCCATGTTTAGGAGCATTCTGGGGCTGTCACTGGTGAGTTCTTTTGGTCTTAGTGGGAGAGTAAGTTGGCAGCAGGGGAGTTAGACATCAGCCATCTCTGCCCAAGGCTGAGAAGAGACGTTCCTGCAGCCCCGATAGCATAATACTTTGTATGACCTCTAGCCATCCTACACATATGATAGTTTCCATTTGGGATGGGTATGGAGATAAATCAAACATAGATTCTATTGTAATTTTAAGAGGCATAAATGGTAATATATGGGCTGGGGAGATAGCTCTGTGGCACAAATGCCTGCCTGGCAAGGAGAAGGTCATGAGTTTGAACCCCAGTCCCGCAAATAAAATAATTTCATATAAATGACAATATATAAATTAACAGTGAAAAGTTCCCTAGGAATAATAGATTGTAGGACAGAGGGATTTGAAGGGAGAAGGGTTATTTATGCTAAAGACGAGGTGAAGTCCAAAGCAGGAGGACCACAAGACTGAGCTCAGCCTAGGCAACTTGGCAACTTAGCCAGACCTTGTGTCGAAATAAAAAAATAGAAGGAGGAGGAGGAGGAAGAGGAGGAGGAGTTGTTGGTTAATGTGAGGGCCCTGGGTTTAATCCAGAGACTGGACAGAGAGAGAGACAGAGAGAGAGAGAGAGAGAGAGAGAGAGAGAGAGAGAGAGAGATTGAGGCTGTGGCACAGATAGAGTGGACAATAAAATCAAACATCCTTTTTGAGGTGGGCCTCAAAGGATAGAGATAAAGGGGGGGTGAGATGAGAAAGGCACAGTCTCCCCCCCACCCCCATTTTTGGGCCAACGATGAATTACCTTCTGTAACAAGAGAGAAAAATGAACCAGAATCACATGCAAGAGAAAATTTTAACGTGGCTGGCATGTAGGACAATAAAGGAAGGAAAAGTTGGGAAACAAGGGCAGGCCAGGTTGCAAAGGGCCTGGGAACGGTGGCTTCTGCCTGCTCTGGAACAATGTCTCTCAAGGTGTGTCTACAGGATGTTCACAGTTAGCACATAATAAAAAGATCTTGCAGGGCCCCGTTGTCAGCCGCTGCTGAGAATCATGGGCATTAAAATCAGTTAGGATTTCCATAGCTTTTAAACGCTGCCCTGTACTGTTACTCTCCAGGAAGGGCCTGTGGTTGGCCAAAGCTCCCAACAGAAATGTTTTCTTCCAGCACCTCATGAGAGTTTTACCCAAGGAATAGCCATATGATGCCTAGAGGACACCTATTGACCAACTGATGGATCTAGAAGCCTGTACTGTTTTTGCCAGAATAAGAAAAAGATTATTTGCACTAAAGAATGTGCCAAACCTGTCCCTGTGTCTCCTTTATTTATTATGTTTAAACTTCTTCCTACTTGTACATATTTGTTTGTATGGACTGTGAGGAGGAGTGGGTGTGGACACATGGCACACGTTCCTGCCTTTCGTGTCCCCTTCCCTCCCTCAGCTGCGTTTCCTGCCCCCCCTGCCCCGCCCCTTTGCCCCTATTTCTTTTATTTTTCTATTATCCATCTTTCATTTTGCTTTTGATTTATGTTTGGGGTTTCTCATAGAGAATTATGGAATTATAGGAGCCACGCAATGCTTAACTTTGTGGGTCTGATTTATCTCACTTAACCTGATGCTCTCAAGGAGAATGCCCCCCGCCCTACGAGGACCACGAGCGTGTGCTCCTTTATGGTAGAACAGGACTTCATCACACCTGAATGCCAGTTTTCTCTACCCAGCCATCTGTTGGTGGACATGCAGGCCAGTCTCCAGGCTTTGCTGTTGCCTCTTAGGACTGCTTTCGTCACATTCCATGGGTTCTGGCATGTCATCCTGGTATTACCTAGAAGCCGTCTAATGTCTTGGAATCTAATTCTGGGAATGAATTTCTTCCTTGATTTCTTCTATGACCCACTTATTATTCAAGAGGGAATGTTTTCATTTCCATAGGTTTCCCTAATTTCTTTTGCCACCGATTCTAAACTTCAGTGCAATATGATCTGTCAACTTATAAGGGATAATTCTGGTTCTTCTGCACTTACTTAAGCCTGCTTTATAGGTTGACCTGTGGTCTATTTGGGAGAAAGTGCTGGCCTTGGGTGGAACACTCTGCAGATAGCTACTGAGTCCCTTTGTTCCAAGGTTTAGTTAAGCTCTGATATTTCTTGTTGATTTTTTTTTTTTTTTTTTTTTTTTTTTTTTTTTTTTTTTTTTTTTTTTTTTTTTTTTTTTTTTTTTTTTTTTTTTTTTTTTTTTTTTTTTTTTTTTTTTTTTTTTTTTTTTTTTTTTTTTGGTCTGGTTTATCTATTTGTGATAGTGGGGTATTGAGATTCCCCATCATAATTGTGTTGATGTTTATCTGATTTTTTTTTTTACATCGAACAGCTTTTGTTTTATGGTGATTGGTGCTTTTATGTTTATAACTGTTTCCTCTTCCTGTTGAATTGCTCCTTCAACAAATACATAGTGATGTCCTCTACTTCTTTGGATCAGTTTTGGCTTAAAATTAAATATCTCACTTTGTCTGAAAGTAGAATAGCTACTCCTGCTTTTTCTGGGCTTCAGTTGCATGAAGTACTGGCTTCCATCATTGGAGTTTTTTAATCTGTATTTCTTTTTCATTAAATGTGTGTCTTGTATACTGTATGTCACTGGATTTTGTTTCCCCAGTCTGTGTCTTTTGTGTGATCTGTCTTCTGACTGGAGCACTGTGCCCATCCACTGGAAGGATCATTACTGAAAGCCACCGACTTGTGCCTGTCATTGCGTTAGTTTCTTGCTGCTGCTTTGCTGCCCTCCCTCTTGACTGCCAAGCCACATTCCCTGCCTGGTACACTCACTCTATGAGATGTTTCGGTGTTGTTGGCTCCATCTCCTGTTTCTAGGATGTTGCTGAGAATGTTTTGTGATAGTGCTGCTTGTTGGTCATTGATTTCTTGAGGTGCTCTTTGTCATGGGAATACCTTATTCCTCCATCAATTTTGAAAGAAACTTTTGCAAGATATATGTCTAGGTGGGAAATCATCTTTTAAAGTTTGAAAGATTTCACTGCATGTTCCCTTGGCCTTTAAGATTGTGTTGGTAAATCCACTGCAAATCTAATGGTTTCTCTTCATAAGTGATTTCTTGCTTTTTCTGACAGATTTTAAGATTCTGTACCTGTTGGACCTCTGGTATTTTGACCAGGATAACACAAAAAGATTCTCTTCCACTAATGGTTGCTTGGGCTTTGTATCCCTCACTTACCTGTATGTTTAATTCTTCCCCAATATTTGGAAAGTTTTCCACTATCATTTCTATAAACAGGCTTTTTTTATGCCCTTTTCTCTGTCTTCTGATATTTTCCACTTATTCCAGTTAATCTTAGGTTATGCCTTCTTAGCATCTTCTAACAGCTGTTAAATTCATTTTTTGTGTGTTCTCTTGTTGTTTATAAAATCTCTCTGAGTACGTGCCCTTTGAAAGCATCCCAATATTCTCATTCTGATAGCCTGTTTTCACACAGGTCACTTCTGCTGCCCATATGTTTTTTTTTTTCACACTTTACTTTCCATATAATTTTTAAACTCTTAGATTTTTGTTTGGAGCCTATTCTAGTTCTTCACTAAAGAGGTCATTCTCTTTTTGGTGTCATTTTATTTAGCTGACTCAGCGTTTTTATTAGTGTCTTCTGTGAGCTCTCCGGTTGTTCTGTTTATCACCTCCATTGTCTGCTTAGTTACATTTTCTGTGAGTCTACCAAGCACTTCCTTTATCTGTTTTTAAATCTATTATCCTTACAAATAATTCAGCTGTGTAGTTTTTGTTCTTTTTCCCCTCAATGCCCTATGGATAGGCTTTTTTAAAAAATATTTATTTATTTATTTATTTATTTATTTATTTATTTATTTATGGCCGGCTCAGCCTGCCCTGGGGGTGGGGATGGTGCAGCATATGGTGTGAGGGATTGAACCGAGGTCCCTAAGGTTGACTAACCTTTCCTAAGCAGGCACTTTAGACCGCTGAGCCATCTCACCTGCCCCTGGATAGGCTTTGAGGGAGTTGGGAATTTCAGGAGGCCTTTTGTTCTCTTGTCTTCTATGGTTCTTGTTTGTTTGGTTGATTTGGCACTGAGGTGTGCTGTCGCTTACGATAGAATGACTTTGCTAGGGCGGAGATCTCTTTACTTAGTCTGCTTTTCAGTGATGTAATCAAAACATGGCTAACTCCTAGTTTTACTTTTACCTCTGGCCCAAGATCTGACCTCCTCTTGCTTCTGGAGAGCCTGGGAGAATGTGCGAAATGCCT
>PVJA010001884.1:0-39987 GCA_004027025.1 Myocastor coypus
AAAAAAAAAATGCTTAATTACAATGCATGAAACACAGAGCTAGATTGATGAGAGGAGCTGTAGGAGGCTTAGATTCAATAGCCTCCAACATCACAAGCTTCACTGGTGGCCCACTGCAATTGCAGAACATTTGACTGTATATGTACTTGCTTCCTCTTAGTCCAAAGAGAAGTACTATGTAGGTTTTTACATCTATACAATTTTAAAGTACACAAAAGAGGGCTGGCAGTATAGCTCAGCAGATTAAGTGCTTGGATAGGCAAGCACAGAGACCAGGGTTCGATTTCTGGCCCCGCCTGCCATGCTGGCCCCGCTCTCAGGTGCACTGAGCCAGCGTTGGAGCCCAGCCGTGATGGCACACACCTGGAATCCCTGCACTTGGGAGGCAGGAAATAGGAGGATCACTATGAGTCAGAGCTGCATAGTGAGGCCCTGCACAAAAATAAAAAATTAAAATTAAGTGTACAGAAGGATACACAAATAGGAAAATAATACATGCAACAGTCACACCAAACAAAAAATAATTTGCTGCTGGGAAGAGAAAAGAATTACAAAAGTAGGTGCTTTTCAAATTTTTTATTATTCTTTATTCGGTCAATTTCATTCAGTCAACACTTCATGCTAGGAATTTTTCCATCACTAGGAAAATAAATGTTGGTTTCCTTTTCATTGCTATGGTGAACAGCACAAGTAATAGTAAAATACATGTCCTTGTGTCAGCTTTTCTGTAGAAGCATCAGAGTGAAACTGCGGACTCACAGTGTCCGAGCAATTTTATGTTCTGTTTCCTCTTTTTTCAACATATTTTAAAAGGACATATAAAAATCGTACAGGGCTATGGTTCCAAAGTTAATCCTGAGGGGATTGGACCTTGAAAGATACAAAAGATGAATGTTTTGTTATATAGGTCTTGCTTTAACTTGCCCTTGATCACCCAGCAGAAAAGCTTAATTACGATGTATAAAACACAGATCTAGATTAGTATGATGACCTGTAGGAGGCTTAAAACAGCAGCCTCCAACATTGCCAGTTTTACCGGTAACCCAATGCAAATAAGGAACATTGGACTGTGTGTACAGCTACTTCCTCTCAGTTCAAAGAGAAGAATTTTTTCTTTTTTTTTTTCTTTCCTTATCAATATCGATCAGCAAATTTATCATGTCTACACCCTGTGCTCTGTATAACTATTATGAGGACAACAATATGCAATGTGTCAATTATTGCGAATGTACTACTAACATGTTTTGAAACTATCATATTGTTATTCCTTATTAAAAGTAATAAAATAAATAAATAAATAATTGTACAGGGCTAGGGAGATAGCTAGGTGGTCTAAGCACATGCCTAGGAAACACAAGGACCACAGTTCCATCCCTGGTACTGCATTCCATACTGACCACTAAAACCAGGCATAGTAGTGCACCCCTATAATCCCAGCACTGGGGAGGCTGAGACAGGAAGATTACTATGAGTCCAAGTTACACAGTAAGGCATCGTACCTAATTAAATAATTAATTACATTTTTTAAAAAAATTTAAATGTATACATTTATCGGATACAAGGTGACATTGTCATATTTATATCCATTACATAAGTGTTCAAGTTAGGTTAAATATTTCTGTGTCTTCAAACAGTTATCAGACTTCTGCAATTAAAAACATTTCAAATCTATTCTCTTTTAAAAAATCTGTTTTTGTTATAGTGCCTTAATACGCAGTTCAGATTGGTACTGATCCTCCTGTCTCAGTGCCCTCAGTGCTGGGATTACAGGCATGCATCACCAGGCCCAGTTTTGTTGGCTGGTACAGTGTACCCTGGATTCCTAGGCCAGCACAGCATGTGGTACCAAGGATCGAACCTGGGTCCTTGCACTTGCCAGGAAGGTGCTTAGACCACTGAGCTATCTCCCCATTCCCTCTCTTGGATTTTTGACATAAATAGCACATTATCATTATCATTATCACTATCTATAGTTGCCCTACTGTCCAATAACAACAGAAATTCTTTTTTTTTATTTTATTTATTATTAATTTTTCTTGTTTCAGAACCCTTGTTTGCTTATTCACTCATTTTCATGGCTGGCTCAGCTCGCCCCGAGGGCAGCGCTGGCACAGCATGTGGTGCTGGGGATCGAACCGCAGTCCCTGAAGCCACCCAAGCTTTCCCAAGCAGGCGCTTTAGACCGCTGAGCCATCCTGCCAGGCCCCAACAACAGAAATTCTAACTTCTATCAACTGCAATTCAGTACCCAGTAACCAACCCTTCCCATCTTCCCTCCTTCCTACTCACCCTGCCTCTGCCAACCACCATTCTCCTCTCAACTTCTGTAAGATCAACTTTTTTTATTTTAAAAAATAAATAAAAAATATAATAAACAATATAAAACATTTATTAAAGATACAGTTATATATGTAAATGCAGGTTCTTTTAGATTCACTGTGTGAGTGAGGTCGTATAGTACTAATCTTTCTATACGTGACTTATTTCATGTAACATAATCATCTCCAGTTCCATACATGTTGTTGCAAATGACAGGACCTCATCATTTTAAATGCTGAATAGGGGCTGGGGAGATAGCTCTGTGGCACAAGTGCCTGCCTGGCAAATGCAAAGTTATGAGTTTGAACCCTGGTCCCACAAAAGAAGAGGAAGGAAGGAAGGGAGGGAGGGAGGGAGGGAGGGAGGGAGGGAGGGAGAGAGAGAGAGAGAGAAAGAAAGGGAGAGAGAAGAAAGAAAGAGAGAAAGGAAAGGAAAAGAAGGAAGGAAGGAAGGAAGGAAGAAAGGAAGAAAGAGAAAAAGAAAGAGACAAAGAAAGGCTGAATTGTGTCCCATCATCAGTATATGTCCACACTCCCTTTAGCCATTCTTCCATCGATGCACATTTAGCTCTTTTCATT
This sequence comes from Myocastor coypus, assembly GCA_004027025.1. Lineage (NCBI taxonomy): Eukaryota > Metazoa > Chordata > Mammalia > Rodentia > Myocastoridae > Myocastor > Myocastor coypus. Next base: position 2,898 of record PVJA010001884.1, read on the forward strand.
TCTTAGCTATTGCAAATCATGCTGAAGTGCACGTGGGGGTCCAGATGTCCCTGCCACACACCGATTTCATCTCCTTTCCATGTCAACCAGGGTCAAGAGTGCTAGACCACATGGTAGTCCTAGTATCAATTTTTAGGTAATGCTACAACATGGAATCAAAGCCTGGAACACCAGAAACTACTTGGGAATGGACAAAAGTATCTACTTGACAAGGGTTTGGTCTCTTTATGCAAGCAGTCTTTAGAAGAAACCCAGGCCTGAGTGGGCACCCACCAGCCTCCACGCCACAACCTCACCACTCTGCTCAACTTCTTCCTGTTCTGGCCCCACAGACGTTTTACTTTAGCTAGCGACATTTGCCTCTGTCTCTGACAGCCACTGCGCATGTTTCCCCAGCTTGGCCCTAGCAGGACCGCACTACTCCAAGGCTGCACCAGCTTTCCAGCCAGCCCAGGATCCTCTGCCAGGAGCTAAGGGGCACAGCTACCCACTTTGCTCCGGCACAGAAGAGTCTCCAGGCCAGTAGTGCAGAACTACTTCTACTGGCAATGAAAGACAGAGGAAAGACAATTGTTGAAAATAGTACTGGCCTGACTGCCTTTGCCAGTCATAACCCAAACAGCAGGACCCTCATAAGTGCTTTCTGATCATTTACCTACATAGTAAAAGAGCTACATCATTTTATCTCCTTCTTTCTCACTTGTCCCAGGAGCAAATGGATCCCTCAGCACACAAAAGGCAATTCATAAAGTGAGGTAAATATTTCCAATCTCTTCTTGTCTGTGTGTTGGCTTTTCCACTTAGGTCTTACGTCTTCCTGAGTCACGGGTTCCTTAGCTACTAAATCTTGCACATTCTGTGTGCCTGGTGCGAACATCATATGTTGGCATTCCTTCTGTTATGGCTTATGTCTAGTTGTCCCCCCAAAGCCTCCTGCGATCATGGGGTGGGGACTTCTAGAATTTGAGACTTGACTCATGATCCACTGGGATTATGTGTTTTAGTACTGGGGTTATCGGTCTGAGTACTTCCGGGATTATAAGTGTGGCCTAAGGTAGACAGGCTGAGGCAGGGAGCCTGAATGTAATATAAAGAGAGACAGACAGACTCAGGCTATTGCTCTCTGCTCCCCTGGTTGTTCCGTTGTCTCTGTCACCATACTGTTGTTGTTCTGCCACCATGAACTGCCGCTCTCTGCCATGAGCCTCTCTGCCTTAGAGCCAGCCAGGTATGGACTGAAACCTCCAGTAACTGTGAGCTAAATAAACTTTTCCTTCCTTCATTTTGGTGTCGGGTATTTGTCCCAGCAACAAGTAAAAAGTAACTAAGACACCTTCTAAGGAACGAGCACTGACCCTCTCACCCTAGTCAGACCCCAGCAGGTCCACCAAGCACAACACATGTTCGCAACATTCCTCATTCCTGAGAACCGTGAGGGACCAGCCAGAGCCAGAGCCATCTGGCAACCGCGCTGCCATCTCTCCTGCTGGCTTTCTGGACTTCTCAGAGCAAGACAGTATAACTACAGAGGGTGGGGAAAACAAGCCGGGAAAAGACACAATGGCAATCCAAGAGATCACTTTCTATGTCTTACGTCCATCTGTCCCGGCCAGGGTCTCTGCTGAAGGGAGTACAGCGATACCTAGGTTCACAATCTGGCTCACAAACAAGCAAGGAACAAAATTATTGTTTCCAAACTCTGCCTTGAGTGACAGACACAACCATAGCTATCTGTCTGGCATGAAGAAACACGTGGCCATCTTTGCCAAAATGGCTAAACAAAGTTAGTCAAATTTGTATTCAGCTTTTAAAAGCAGAGGTTTCGTGGTGTTGCTTAAAGTCATGTCCATGCTGTTGTGTCGTAGGGTTGCTTGGATTCTCTGGCAACCACCTTTGTAGAAGCAGAGCTTTAGGAACCTGGAGAGATGGGTGCCTTCACCAACACCAGTAGATGGTGGGGGCCACCCTGGAAAGACCCAGCCTCATGGAGCCTAGTGCTGCAGAGCCTGGGCTAAGAGGAGGCCCCCTGGGGAAGAAGTCAGGCCCTGCGAAGCCCCATTGGAGCTTCCATCGGGATGGCTGTCCCTAGGACTTGTTCATCTGGTGTTGCTTTCCAGCCAGTACTTCCAAAGTCCTTAGAAATCAGGCAGAAAGGCGACTGGGCATGGATAAGAAGCAAGACTTTTCACTGCAACTAGATTCATTTCTTAACCTCAAGTAAAAATAAGTCAGAAAATATTTGTTTCACTTTTTAAAAATAGAAAATGAGCACATATCTACAGAACAGTAAAAGCATCTAATGCCCCATTCACTGCCAATTCTTTCAAATGTCCAGCAACGAGAAGTGAAAATGTCTATTTCTGGCCACAGGGTCCTCAGCCCAAGCCTGCCCTGGAAGGGCAGTGCACTCAGTGCCCAGCCAGGAAGAGTCCTCCCTGAGCCAACTTCTTATCCGTACTCAACGAGAGTGGCCTCAAAGGAAGGGAGGCATCGGGTGCTGCTATAATGTTGTGACTGAGTGCTAGAGTTGGGGACACAACCTGGAATGGGTTCAAGCCCTGCCACTTCCACAAGATCCTAAGGTTTGAGCTCCAGTGTCTCTTCTGTGAACAGTTCTCATGGTAACAGGGCTCTGACAGGCCCAGATGAGAAGGTGCATACACACACACACACACACACACACACACATACACACACAGCCAGCACATACACAGAGCACAGCTTCATGGTGAATGCTCAGCCACCTCCAGATGGCCCTGTCGTGCCCACAGCCATCTATCTGGTCTCCCTGGGCCCACACTCCCCTGGCTACTTGTCCTGGTCCTGTGCTCTGTCCCTCAGGCATGCCTGACCCACACATTCCTCTCACAGGCCCACACCAGGCCCTTCTCCACCTCTCCCTACTTTCCCTCACTCACACCCTCACACATACAAACATACACATACATCACAAACACACCCTACTCACCATCCCTGTGCCCACATGCATACACATGGCAACCATTGCTTTGCACACTTCTAGTCACCATGGCAGAGCCCATTGCCTGATTTCTTTAAGCCTGAGCTTCAACTCTAAAACTCTACATTCTGACTTTTTTTTTTTTTTTTTTAAGTCCGTGGTTTGGTGAGACACTAAGCTCTTTTCTGCTCTGCTCCCCACACAGCATATTGGGCTGAACCTCCAAAAGTGGGATTCTGATGGCACAGGAACTTGGCACTATACATGACACACTACGCACATCCTTTCCAAAGAAGAAGAAACTATGCCCTGAGCTCTTCTGCTGCTTCTTCCCACTCCAGTGGCCTTTGCAATGACTTTTGTGAGGTGCCAGCTGAAAAGCACTGACCCAGGCCAAGGAAGCCATCCTGTCCCAGGTGCTGCTGCCTAGTCTGAAGGTGGTGCTGACCTGCGGCGAGGCAGGGATCCAGACTCGGGAGGTGACGAGGTCTGAGACAAGCTATGGTTTGGATATGACTTGGATCTATCCCCCAAGGGTTCATGTGTCGGGAACTTACGCTGATTCTGAGATGAAGCGGGGATCAATCACTGGGAATACTCCTCTCAAAGGAGATCAACAGAGTTCTCACGGGTCTCTGAGTTCATTTTTGAGAAACTGGGTTTCTAGAAGAAAGAAACTAGAGAGCTAGTCTGGCCTCTGAATCACTTCTCTGGTTTTCAGTGTGATCTCTTCCTCTCCCTCTCGCACACACTCTCACCCGATGTCATCCAACAGTTGCCAAACCACTGTGGCTGCCTGATCTTTGACTTTTAGCCTTCAAGACTGTGAGCAAAAAAAAAAAGAAAAGAAAAAATTCTTCTTTGCAAAATAGCTAGCCTCAGGCATTAAGTTATAGTAGTGCATAGTCAACTGATACGGTCAGGGATGTGGTCAGAGACAGTAACATAGTCTGAGGAGGTAAACTGGTCTGTGACAGTGATCTGGCCTGAAGTCGTGGCCCCTGTGTAGCTGAGACCTAGTCTGTGACTGTGCTATCATCTATGACAGAGACTAGGTCTGCATTAGTAATCCCTGTCTTCAAAGCTTTCAAACACTTATTTTCAGGACCCATCCAGACCCTCTTACTTTAGACCTCTGTGAATGAATACAAGAAAGCCACACTGGAAGTGTGAAAGTGCTGGTCGCAGTGTGTACGTATGTGGGCACAGGCATGGAGAGTGAGTAGGGTGTGTTCGTAATATGTGTACACTTGTTTGTGTGTGAGAGTGTGTGAATGAGTGAAAGTACAGAGAGGTGTTAAAATGCTCATTTTAACATTCTTCAAGGATTCTTCTGTGCTTGACATCCTGAGCTCTCAATGTGGAGCAGCGGTCAGTCAGTGTTCTCGTAACCAAAGAGCTTAGCACGTAAGTGCCACCACCATCCCGGGTGTCTCAGTTACTCCTCTCTCATTGCTGGGACAAATACCCAACACCCAAAATAAAGGAAGGAATGGCTTATTTAGCTCACAGTTACTGGAGGGTTCAGTCCATACTCAGCTGGCTCCAAGCCTGAGTGGCACATGGCAGAGAGCATCCAGTTCATGGCCGTGGAAAAGCAAGAATGGCAACAGGGACAGTCTGTCTCTCTTATATCGCATTCAGGTTCTCTGCCTCAGGTTGGGCATAGTACTCACACCCATAATCCCAGCAGTAGTAAAACCCATAGTCCCAGTGGATCATGAGTTTGTCTCAAACTCTAGAAGTCCTGCCCCATGAGGCTCTAAGGGGTCAGCTAGACACAACCCATAACACCGGGCCTCTGTGGGCCCAGGTTCATGGCCCTGCAAGGCAGCTCCAGGCAGTAAGGAGGGCAGTCCAGGGGAGCCTGGCCGTGAACCTCAGTTCTTCTGTGGTCTCATCTCCACACAAGCATTCTCAGCCCACTACCACCACCTTTTGAAATAACGCATGGAGTGATCCTCAGGCCACATCGGGGTAGTTCTCTTTGCACAAATGAAGCACAGAAAGAGGCATCTTCCAATGCACTAAGGTCACCAGGGCAGAGTCCTGAGCACAAGCCAGTCCTGAGGCACTGGCCATGCTGCCCTGGAAACTAGCTGGCCACAGAGCAGCCTCTACAGGAAACGCCGGAGACCCTACAGGAGAATGGGCCAGCTGTCTCGGCTGCCCTGCAGAGCCTGCTACAGCAAAGCCTCCACTTCCCACCTGGCTCCCTCGCTGACTGAAACTTTGAACAGGGACCAAATGTTATGAAATAAAACAAAACCATCCATGTCTTCTTTCTGGGGAGCTGAGTTACATGCTGTTGGAGCCCATTAGTGAGCCAGGCTGCAGAAGTTTTTAATTTACTGATGGCTCCAGGAAGAGTGCGAGCTGCCTGGGCCAGCCAGATCCCCTCTGTTAAAAGGGTCCTGCTGAGGGGCTTCCCAGACGAAGCTCAGGCAGGACCAAGCTCTGGCTTTTGTACTTCCTGTCTGTCTCTGCCAGTGTCTGTTGTAGGAAGCAAGAGAGCGGGTAAGGCTCAGACCTGGGGCAATCAGTTGCCGAAAACAGGCCAAGCCTTGGCGACCCTGCTCCCACATGTCACCCCGCCATGCACCCTCTGGCATCACACACGGGAGGCAGCTTTCCTAAGGCACAAGCCCGTATCCTTTGGGATTTCTGCACCCTCAAAACTTGCTGCACTGTGATAGAGAAAGTTACCACACCCTCTGGAAGCCACAGAAAAAGTCTTCAAATCTGTAACATGTGGCACATTGACTTGCTGTCCTGTGTGCCATATCCTGGAAGGGACAGGCCACGGGGACCAATAGTGACCTTCAAGGGGCTGGCTGGGCCTAGGCCACTGCCAGCTTGGCCCTGCCCCCCAAGTTCCCAGAGTCCCATGTCACAGTGCACAGGCCCAATCATGGATCTCACAGTCCTGCTTTCCAGGCTGTAAAAGGAGACATTGAACCAGGTGACAGAATTCCAACAACTAGTGCCTCCATTTCTATAGGCAGTGTATTTAAGCTCTGATGAACACATAAGGTACCAGCTAGAAAATGCCTGCATCCCCTGCTGGCACTCGCTCCCCTTTGCTCACTGATGGAAGCCCTGTAGATACCCATGGCAGTGCTTTCCCACCCTCAGCTGTGCACTCACCTCAGGGGTTCTCAGATGCTCCTACCCCCACTCCAGGAAGCGCTTCCTGTGGTCATTCTGCCTCTGTGTCCTCCACACTTGTTTCTTCAGTGCAAAGCTTGGAAAGAGGTTCTGTATGTTCACCCTTTGGTGCTACAGCCCTTAGCTGGACCTACTATGTGCTGTCACGACTGCCGGGCAACCTCCTTAACCTTAGAAGCTTCCCTGGGGCCAGCTCATTGGAATGGAAATTTCAAGGATGACGTCAACCAAAAATCATAGTGCTAGGCCCAGGTTCTACAGAGACCAGCTCTCATGCAAGTGGAAGCCTTTTTTTGTTTGTTTGTTTGTTTGTTTGTTTGTCTAGGAAAGAAGCTGTATAATAATAAATACGAAATGCTACAATATCACCAGAATGAAAAAAAGAAGAAATAAAAAAAAAAATTTAATGAGGTTTGGGTGTCAGACCCTTTGGTCTGAGGGCTCTTTAGTATACAGGAAATTCCTGCTTAGAAATGCTTGGTTCCAACCCCAACCAGGACACTCCCGACCTCCCAGCACCTCCCCCTAGCCCATGCTAGGAGAGCCCAGAAGCTCAGCTCTGTGACTCTTGGAGGACCTGCCTCTCTGCCAGAGAGCAGCAGCACCCTCCTCCTGCCTGTTTCTGCTGAGCTTTGCTTCAGCAGTTCTTTCTGCATATCAGAGGACCTCCAGGCCTTCATCTGGAGCAGTAGCCGTGAGCCATCAGCGCGTGCGCCACATGCACAGCCAGCAGACTCCTAGCAAGCTATCTAACTGCAAGAGAAACAGGGAGCCAGGCCCTTAAACAGCAAGGTCACACAGCCCTGCTGTGACAACTTTTTGATACCGAGCTGAAGCAATGGCTGCACAGGAGTAGACCCATGGAAGGGGTTCTCAGGGCAAGTGTCACTGCTGGTCTCCTTCCCAACAGTGATGCAAGAGCGTTCCCGCTCTGCTAACTGCTGCCCAAGGCACCTCTGAGTCACCACCACCACCCAGCTCAATGTGGGGACTGAGGAAGTCTGCAAATGAATAAACTGCTTCGGAAATATATACAGTCCCTTGTATCGGTTGTTTGCCCTTCCGAAGGATGTTACTGTGTGATACAGCTTTAAGTTTTCAACTCTGTCATATTTTCTAAACTATGATCTCTTCCATTTACTTTAAGGGATGTGGCATTCCCCTTTACTGGGGTAAAAGCTAAACAATGTGGTTTGGATTTAGTGTTCCCATGCATCACCGTAAAAATGTTTGTCTCAGCCATCGAGCCATTACTGTTACTGGTCACAGCTGCTCTGACCCCCTGCCTTTATGTGTGAACCCTGGTTCGCAGCACCCACTTAGAAGTGGGAAGGGTGGCCTAGTGCCACAAGATAAGAGGCCTTTGATGGTTTAGAGTGGCATCCCCCAGTGTGGACCCTATCCAGGCCAGCCAGGAGCCAGCCTAAGACAGACTAATCCTGAGCAGGAGATGCAAGGGGTTCAGCTGAGCCAACGTGGGCCGGGGCAACTGTGATGCGTAGGAAACCCAGGGTCCTGTGGGGGGGTCTGCCGGATGGACTGTGGCTCAGCCTGTCATTGCAAAGAAGCTGCGACAGGTGACCTTCCCAGGAAGCATTGATACACCTTTAGGTCTTCATGTCCTTCCACAAATCTTGCTTAAAAATACTGATTGTTCCCACAGGGAGAGTGCCCTGCTCAGAGAATTGCTCAAGCAGCGGTTGTTAACAGCGCTGTGGGTTTCTAGTCACACACACAGATTAAACCTGCCTGGAAGATCCTTTGGTCTCCATGGAAACGGGTTCCAGAGGCCTTCAAGGCTCCACCCTTCTCTCCTAGATGTGGTGGGCCCAAAGCCTTGCTTGCACTAAACACTCTTGAGATAACAGAATGCTCAGCATTCCAGGCTCCAAGCCAACACCATCCACATGGACACCTGGCCGGCTGCCCACCACCCACTGGGCTGGGCCTTGCTGGGAGACAGAGACCGGCTCTGCCTGGCTTTACCTTCATTTCTTTAAAACTAGGAAACAATGTATGTGAATGCCCAGAAGAATCTGGTTAATGAACTTATTGTCCATGCATACAATGGAGTGCAAACAATCACCAACAAAATGATGTTGAGCCAGGGAGATAGCGCCTGCCTAGCAAATGCAAGGACCCAGGTTCGATCACCAGTACCAGATGTTGTGCCAGCCCCACACCAAGAAGGTCACCAAAACTGGGCATGGTGGCACATGCCTGTAATCACAGCAATAGGGAGGCTGAGACAGGAGGATCACTATGAGTTTGAACTACATACAGAGATCCTGTACCACATAAATAAAAAATAAAAGATTTTAAAAAAACTTTAAATGACGTAAAGTTATTTTTTGGCATGGAAAGTTCATAACATACTACTGTATGGAGATTTGGGAAACAGAACCATATAAAACAGAGTCATATTTACAAAAATGATAAACACCTGACTATATTTGTATATTTGCCTACCTCCACAGGAATATTCTAGAGTACTGTTAAACCAATCCATAGAGAAACTTTTCCTAAATTCTAAGTTGTCTAACTTTCATTTTTCATTTTTTTGTTTTACTTCTTCTTAGGTAGGTAGATAGAAAAATATTTAATACCTTATAAAACATATTAAATTTACAACCAACAGTTACTGGGGGGGGGGTTGTTTGTTTGTTTGTTTGTGTTGGGTTTTTGAGAGTTTGGGAGGGGTTGCTTTTGTCCTTTTTTTTCCGGGCCTGGGTGTTTTTGTCTTTTTGAGACAGAGTCTCACTATGCAGTTCAGGATGGCCTTGAGTTCAATTCATAGTCCAGGCTGGCCTCAAGCTTACAGTGGTGCTCCTGCCTCAGCCTCCCAAATGCTGGGGTTACAGGCATGTGCGACCACACCTGGTATTACTGATTTTTCAGCAAATAATTTTTTTGCAGACAGAATGAAGCAAGCAAAAACAAGAAGTGCTAAGGAACCATTGGGGGAGGTCAGAGGAGAACTCCAGCAGGGTGGACCCACAATCCCCTACAGATCCTCCACAGCATCCTGGGCCTACAGGATGCAGAACACTTATGAAGATTGCTTCAGCTCCCAATAAAATAGCCAAACTGGATAGAGTGGGTCCCCTCCTACCCGTGGCTTCTGAGATGAATGATGAGAAGTTTAAAAGTGTCATTCTTATAACCAGTCCCAGCTACTGGAGGCAGAAGGATGGATGGAGGCAGGAGGAGTTCAAGGCCAACCTGGGTAACACAGCCAGACCCTGTCAACAAAGAAAGGGAGGGAGAAAGAGGGAGAGACAGAGAAAAGGAGAGAGGAAAAGCAAGAAGAGAAGGAGGAAGGTCAGACATCTCTTAACTATTTTCTCTCTCAATAAGTAACGCTCCAGAGTCTTCATTCTAAAGCATTAAATAGAACTCGAGGGGCTTCAGTAAAAATGGGAGACAGGTGCTGTGAATGTGAGACATGAACTCAGAGTGCACAGATGTGGGCTGAAGCTCTTGGGACTGGCCCTATGGGAAGCAGAATGACAAAGTGACCAAAGTGCCCCATACCCCAGCCTTCACATCCACAAAACAGCAGTGCCAGTGCGGTCTACCCTGGCAGAGGAAACAGCGATACAAAACCACTTAAAATGATACAAACACCACTTACAAGTTCATGGTCAAAAGTTCTACTTCCTGTGGTCATCAATACGGTGACAAATCACCAGCAACTAAGATCCAGTGAACAGAAAGAAAAGGATTGGAAAGGTTAAGAGACAAAGTTGGATCTTGTTTGAAGGTATATAGTGTGCCTAAGGAGAGTCACCTAGAGAGAAAACATTCTCTCAGGCTTTCACAGAGAGCAAACTGGTCAAGCAATGGCCATGACTCATCCAGACGGCTGACAATGACAACAGTTCTACAAAGCACTGTACATGGTTCCAAAGTAAATCCTGAGGGGATTTGACTGACCTTGGGAGATACAAAAACTACATGTTTTGTTACACAAGTCTTGAATTAACTTGCCCTTAACCACCCATCAGAAAAGTTTAAACATGACACATAAAACGTAAAGGTACTTTAGTATGTTGAGCTGTAAAAGGCTCAAATCAACAGTTTCCAACATTGCCAGTTTTGCCAGTAACTCATTGCAATTATGGGACATTTGACATGTATACAACTACCTTCTCTTAGATCAAAGAGAAAAAATCTTTTGTACCAATAACCATTAGAAAATTTATCATGTCTACACCCTGTGCTCTGTATAACTACAACAAAGACAGCAATATGCATTGTATCAATTATTGAAAATATACTACTGTGTTTTGAAACTGTCACATTATAGTTTCTTATTAAAAGTAATAATAAATTTTTTTAAAAAAAAAACAAAGTTGGGTCTTGTTTGGTCTAGTCCATATGGGAAAACTGTGCAGCTGATATGACTGTCTTCCCCTGCAGTAGCAAACAGAAACACCAAAATGACGCCCAGGATTTGGAAGTAGACTTATTTATGTCAACAGGTACTAATCAGCACCACTCCAAAATAGCAGGCCCTGATCTCTGGTGGTCTAAGATTTATATGGGACAAGCAAGAAAGAAATACAGGCCTGGCAGGATGGCTCAGTGGTCTAAAGCACCTGCTTAGGAAAGCCTAGGTGACTGCAAGGACTGAGGTTCGATCCCCGGCACCACATGCTGCGCCAGCCCTCCCCTCAGGACAGGCTGAGCCAGCCATAAAAATAAATAAACAAACAAACAAAAGTTCTGAAACAAGAAATAAATAAATAAATAATAAAAATTTAAAAAGAAAGAAATACAAGGGCAGAATGGCTTGTCAATTGGGGACTGGCTTATACAGTGTATATCATAAGTGGCCAGCTATGCATCCCAGTGACAAGTTGTTTATAAGAGGCAGAAGCAACTGGAACTGAAGCAGAAACTTTACCTGGACAACTAAGAAATTGAAGTATACTGGCTGGGACCAGGGGAAGTGGAGGGACAAGGAGTGAAGTCACTCAGCAGGGAGCCAGGGTCCTCACTTTTTGAACATCCTCATCCTATTTCACACAAGGGTACAGAGATAGTGTGCCACACCTGGCCTGGAGAGATAGGTAGCCTGCCTACAATATAAGGGAAGAAAACAGTTTGCTTTCTCCTATTTGCTCTTGTTGCTTTCGATGTCCTCTGTTGCTTTGGGCTATTGCCCCTGCGCCACACCTCTCTGCCTTGGAGCCTGCTGATTATGGATTGAAACCTCCACAAACTGTGAGCTAAATAAACCTTTCCTTCCTTAATCTTGGGTGCAGGGTATTTTGTCTCAGCAATGAAAGAAAAGTAACCAAGGCACCACCCATGGCCATGCCTTTACAACAACAGTGTCTGGAACTTGGAACAGCTAAGAGAGGGCCGTGTGGTACCTTGCACCTAGCCTCAACATGCGGCCAACTCAGGCTAGGACAATGGATGTCTCAGTTCATGTGGTAGCCTCACTTACTCTATCAAGTGCTCTAAGAGCAGAAAGAAAAAGCCTAAGCCAGAACTGGCATGTCTCCCCCACATCTCTTCCTCTGGTCAAGGGAGTCACTGGTCAACCCAAAGATGTGAAAGAAAGATGCTTCCTCTGTACGGGGACCTACCTGGGGTACAAAGAACTTTCAAGGTGGAATAGGGTCGAAGATAGCCATTGTGAGACAAGCTACTGCACTCAGAGACCTAGGATAAGACCCAGGTCACCCCAGGTGTTTTTTTTTTTTTTTTTTTTTTTTTTAATACCTCATCTACAGGTATCAGATATTCAGAGAAAATCTTGCCAGCAATTCTAAAAGACTAAAGTTGGCAAATCACTATTTCTCTAATTCCAGTCACTAATGGTTTCTAACCAAAGTGAACCTGATTGACCATGATGCTTTTATAGATACAAGCAATTATTGTCTTCATAAAAACTATAGACTACTAGTTCAGCAATTTTTGTGCTCTATAAAAACTATTCTATTGTTACTTTCCTTGCTATCGGCTGATCCCTAACTGGGCTGCTTTGTGCATAATAATTCCCACATCAGGAAAGATAGGAATTGTCATTTCTACAGTTGGATGGCCAGTAGTGGCCCTTGGCTAAATGCTTCCCTTTTATTTTCCTGTTTGGTCTTCACAGCATTCCTTTAGTAAAGACGAGGTCTCTATCTTACAGACAATGAGCCAGAAGAGCCTGGTCGTAGAGGCATCTGGACAAAGTCCTACTACTCCTCTGCAGAAGACAGAAGGTTCAGGTCCACACCTCCAATCCTGACACAGGAAGTGCTCCTGTGTGTGGTGGAGAATGGTCACTGTTTGTGTCCCCAGTGAGATTAAGAGCTCTTAACTCATGAAGGTGACTGTGTCACCACTGCTGGCTGATCATGGCCACAACTGTAACTTCCAGAGCCTTCCTTGGCCCTCCATCTGCCTGACTCACTGCCCAGGCACAGAGCCTGGAGCCTCAACCTTGGGCACAGCCAGCGCTCCATAGCACCGGGGCTTGGGTCCCTCTGGCTCCACACTGTCCTTGCCACCTCCCTGGCCACCCTGCTGGTGATGGTGCAAGATCCAAATACTGGTCACTGCCCATCAGCGAGCCCGCCAGAAGTTCTGAGGAGCTTGGTCTTGAGAACAGATTATTACAGCACTTTCCCATTGTCCAGCCTGCTAAGATGCTGAGTTCTAACAGTGAGTTGCTCCATTTCCCAATGGCAACTTTGCAAAAGCCAACAAGCTCCCTATTCCATAGTGTCTTACTTTTTACTTCATACTGGGACAAATACCCAACACTCAAAATGAGGGAAGGACACGTTTATTTAGCTCACAGTTTGTGGAGGCTTCAGTCCATAGAAAGCTGGCCCAAGGCTGAGTGGAACAGGACAGAGAGCATCCAGTTTATGGCAGTGGAACAACAGTCGCAATGGAGGCAGCCAACAGAACAGGGCAGCAGGGCAACAGTATGTGTCTGTCTCTGTCTCTCTTTATATTACATTCAATTTCTCTGCCTCAGCCTATCCACCCTAGGCCACACTCATAATCCCACAGGACTGAAACCCATAATCCCATTAGTACTAAAACACATAATCCCAGTGGATCATGAATCAAGTCTCAAACTCTAGAAGTCCCCGTCCCATGATTGCATGAGGCTTTGTGGGGGCAACTAGACGTAAACCGTAACACATAGGCAGCAAAGGAACTAATGGTTTGCCAGGAACCTTGCAAACCTGCTCACTCACATGTGTACTTGGATATATCTATTCTTTGGGAATGGTTCAAATAACTAACTTACTGGATTGGAATGTACTTGTGACAAAAATTATCAGGATTCCCCCAAGGTTCAAGTGTCATCTATAACTCACAGGGGTCAGAAATATTGTCACCTGGCAAAGATTTATTTTTTCCAAGTGCACAGTGACTAAAATCAACCCCCAAAGCAGTAGCCCTGCCCATCAGCTGACAGAAAGAGAGAACCCTGCTCACCACCCTCCCCAGACCTTCGGAGTTCTGGATGATCCTGCGAGCATTTGGGAGCCCGAAGGACCACTTGGGCAGACAGATCTCACTAGCCCAGTCAGCCCTAGAGCCCTGAGCAGTGGTGTACACGACAGTCCCAGCTGTGCAGGTAGCTGAAGGTTGCCAGGAGTTCCAGATCAGCCTTGACAATACATTGAGGCCTTGTCTTAGAAAAAAGAGAATCTTCAGGGCTGGTTCAGTGGAGGATTATGCGCCTGGCATATGTGAAGTCTATATTCAATCCCCAGTACTACAAAGAAAAAGAAAATCCTAAAATACCAAGTGAAAAGTGATAGCCCTCCCCACCACCACCACATTCTGTATCCTGGGACCTCCGCTTCTGGATGAGCCAATGGGAACAGCTGCTGAGGACATGAAACTGCTGCTACATCCTATGCTGTTGAAATTGGGTTTTATTTGAGAATGGGTGCCCAGCACTCATCATTTAGGTCATGAAGATTTCATACAAAATAATTTTCAAAAAGGCAGTTTTCTATGTTGGCTATAAACACAACACGGCCTCTACTCACAACCAAGAGGGAGTGACCAGAAGGAAAAAAAACCTGGAAACCTCAAAAGGTAAAAGTTAAATCTTGTCGGGCCTCCCCGTGCTTCTAGTTAAGGCAATAAGCAAGCCCAAACTAAAACCAAAAAGACAACAGATGGTTTCCCAGTTGGTGGATTCTGCAAAGATGAGGAACATTTTCAGCAACTGCAGATATAAGCTGCACACCACCCATTCCCAAGTGCTGGAGATACTTAGGTCACCCTCGAAGCCTATGTCTGGTTGACATACATACTGCTTAAAAGCCTCCCTGGGGACCTGCAAAGTCCACTTGGGCTCTCAGGGCCCCAAGTACTGCAGACATCCAGCAGCTCATGGTGGCACTCATGCAGGCAGCTCCATGATGTCTCCGGCAGGAAATAAACCCAGGTTTAATCTCTGAGATACACAACAGAGAGCCAAAGGGCAGTCTGCAAACAGGAAACAGTGCAAACGCTGCCAGGGCGATATCTGATGAGTTTATAAAGCGTCAATAAGTTACTTCAAACTGAAAACCAGTCCATCTTCTTCATTTAAAAGAAAATTGACTAACAAAATTGCTTATCAACTTCTGCATGGATAGGTGAAGGATTCTCTCACAAACTTAGGCCTAGTGGAAGCCAGTGCAGTTCGCCTCCTCAAATGTAGAGTTGTGAGAGCCCGTCAGCCCTCTCAGCCTCCCTTGGTGACAAGTGTCTTCCCAGGCAACTCCCCATCTTTCTACCACCCTCACCCCTTAACACCCAAGGAATGTGTTCAGGGCTTTTGGCCATTTTGTCTCATTTTGTTACGCATTGTAAGAATCCCTACTTTTTCTCCCACTCCATCTCCAAAGAAGTTTAAATTTTGTACTGGCTCTAGACAACTTATGTTTGATCATTTGAGATAAATTCTGTAAAACTGGAACACACCATTTGTCTCTGCTGAGAGATGGACTAACTGTCAGATGGCTGCAGGGAGACTCCACCAGCCCTGCGAGCGTGATTTGGCCATGGTCAGACAGGAAGGCGCCTCGGGTGGAAGCGCTGCCCACAGCTTGCTTCACTGCAGTCCACACTGACGCGGAGATCCCCTTGCTTTCTGCTGTGTCCAAGAATTTCATCTTTTTTTTTTTTTTTTTTTTTTTTTTTTTTTTTTTTTTTTTAAGTACTGGGGATTGAACTCAGGACCTTGTGTTTGTCAGGCAAGCACTTAATCTACTGAGCTATCTCCCCCACCCCAAGAATTTCATCTTTATTTCAGTGAAATCTGAGATTCCTGATTCCTCCATTATGGAGCAGGTGGCTTCACTATCAACCCCAGACCCGGGCAAATCAGTCTCCATCACCATCATCCTCCATTCTACTTGGTTGTGGCTTTTACACTAGGTTAGGTTACATATATCTAGGAGACAGCAAACGTGCTTCTGAGGCAGAGAAGAAGCCATCACCAAGCACAGAAACCCGAAGCTCTGAGGCAGAACCCGAAGGCCTCACTTTACAGAAGCGAAAACTGAGGCTCAGGAAGTCTGCGATGCTGCCCAGCTCCCACAGCCGGTCCTTATTCCCAACCCGGCACTCTCCTGAGAGCCGCAGGCCCATCTGGTGCTGGCACTGCAGGACCATGTTACTGCCTTCTTGGCACATGTTCAAAGGACAGCGCTGCACATCCCATCACAGCGAGACCCACCGCTGCTGCTTCAGATGCGTCAACTCAAAACAGACTCCTCCGTGCTTAACTGTTGCTTCGCCATTTCATGAAAACCTTTCATGACGGGACCAGAAAACAAGAAACAAAATAAGACCCTACCTGAGGCCAGGCACATTGTGTACAGCCTGCAGACAGCCAATGGGAGGTTCAGAACAGGAGACAAGTCTGGAGCTTGTCATGTTGTCAAGAAAAGCATGCGGGTTCACACTACCACTCTACACACCTCTTTCTTTCTTTCTTTCTTTCTTTCTTTCTTTATTTATTTATTTCCTTATTTATTTCTTTCTTGTGTGTGTGGCAGGCACCAGCTCAGCCCACCCTGGGAACAGGGCTGGTGCAGCATGTGTTGCCAGGGATCGAACCACAGTCCCTGCACATTTGCCTAAGCTTGCCTAAGCAGGTGATTTAGATCGCTGAGCTATCTCACCAGCCCTGCATACCACTTTAAAAAGCTGGAAATGACATGCACACCTACAGTCCCAGCAATCTGGGAGGCTGAGGCAGGAGAACAAGTTTCAGCCCAACCCAGACAACTTAATGATATAGTAAGACCCTATCTCAAAATTAAAAAACACAGAAAGAAATGTGGATGTAGCTCAGTGCAAGGCCCTAAGTTCAATCCCCAATACCCCCTGACATACACATACACACACACACACACACACACACACACACACACACCAAAAAACAAAACTTAGCCAAGTGACTGACTGGTTCTTCACCAACAGAAAGTGTTTGTACCCACCACAGCTACTCACCTACATCACGATAAGGGCCCCATACCAGCCTTGTCACAGCCACAGACTGGCCGTGCCTATGAAAGAAACTGCTCGTCTGTTCTGCATTAGCTGTGACCCTCCTCATCTGTGGATTCTAAGAGCTTAAACAGGCACACAGGGATGGCAAAAGCTCAATTGCTACAGATCATACATTTGAGTTCCTAAAAGTCTTAGCCTCATATCGAGTAGTGGTGCCAAGAATAGAAGGCTCAGAGTCCCCAAACCACAGTGCAATGATCCCTGCACCCCTAAAGTAGGACCTGTCCAGAATTCCACGTACACTGCCTGGTTTTCCTCCACTCTCCCCACCTAACAGACTGCCTCCAGGACCTCTATGGACAACAAAATCCAGCGATGCCCAAGCCACTTATATAAAATACATATGAGCCTGTATGTGTCCTCTTGTATATTTTAATGATCTCTAAGTTACTTATTACCAGTGCAACAAAAATGCTGTGTAAATACGTGTTCTACAGTATTGTTCGGAGAACAGCGACCTGAAAAGCTCTGTCCAATATGGACGCCATTTTCCCAAATACTTATAGTCTGTGGTCACAGGACCCCACCGTTGCCACGGCCGGTTGGCCACACATCTGTGCTTCCTTTCAGACAGTTCCACACAGTGCCTGGCTATGACCGCGCTCCACAGGGACAGAGTTCCGTGGGGTGTCCTCCCGCCTGTGCACAGATGCTCCATCACCAACACGCGCTCGGAGCTCGGCAGGCACTTACTGAATTAGTGAATAGCTGAAGCAAGATTTTAGGTCCATTATGAAAAAAAAAAAAAAAAAATGACTCGGTGCATTTGCCTCAAAGAGTCTCCAGGCAGCTCCCAAGCAAGTCGGCTCAACTATTGCATGACGACTCTGGGCCAGGCGCAGTTCCAAGGTCTGCAAGTTCTGTCGGCATTGGATTTCCCTGACCTATCGCAGCAGGACTGTGAGAGGAATATCACAGCTAGTTCCACTCCACAGATGAGAAAACTGCCCGAGGCCCACCAGCTAATGAATTCAAGCCTGAGCAGTCCTACCAAAGCCCTGGTCACAGAACACTGGATAGAGAGGTCCCCTGTGTGGTGAGCTCTCACTGGACATTGTCCCCAAGCTTGGCAACTCCTCTTATAAACATTTTCTTAAGCTTCAAGACCTGGTCAGTGGGACAGTGTTCCTACTGCCCCTCCAGCTATGGCCCCGAGGCTATCGTAGGCCTGGCAGGCTATGCACAGAGAAGGGAATACATAAAGCTCACCCCTACTCCAAGACCTCTCTTATCTCCTCATAAATGTAGGGGTGGGAGAGTAGGGGAGATGCCCTCAGAGCCTATAGGAAGAGCTACTCACCTCCACCAGAAGCTAAAGCCACCAGCCCTGGTCCACTAGGCCATTTTTCCTCTCTTCTCCTCTCCTCTCCTCTCGCCTCCGCTCCCCTCCCCTCCCCTTCTCTCTCTCTCTCTCTCTCTCTCTCTCTCTCTCTCTCTCTCTCTCTCTGTATTTGATTATTGCAGGGCCTCACTATACAGCTTAGACTCATGGTGAGCCTCCTGTTTTCAGCCTTCCCAGCTCTGAGATTACAGGCATGCGCCACTACACCCCAGACACTGGCCAGCTCAGCCAACCCTGGGGGAGGGGTGGTCACAGTATGTGGTGCTGTGGATTGAACCACAGTCCTCGTGCTTGCCTAAGCTTGCCTAAGTAGGTGCTTCGTTCCACTGAGCTATCTCACTGGCCCGCACTAGCCCTTTTCTGTTCTGGGAATTTATCTCCCAGAAAAAGCTTAAGGAGAATCTAAAAATATAATACATAGATAAACACAGAAATGCCATAGTCGGACAGGAATGGGGAATAAAACGTCCCATCTCCCTATGGCTGTCCTTTCTGTCCCATTTCCCAAGCAACCTTCTCACTGTTCTCCCAAAGGCGAGCCACAGAGAGCCAAACGCCACCACCCAAGGCCCAGTGCCCACACTGAATGCTCAGTACACATCGATAGATCTGCTTATGAGTATTGTGCCAAGTTCA
Source organism: Myocastor coypus (assembly GCA_004027025.1). Classification (NCBI taxonomy): domain Eukaryota; kingdom Metazoa; phylum Chordata; class Mammalia; order Rodentia; family Myocastoridae; genus Myocastor; species Myocastor coypus. Next base: position 21,545 of record PVJA010001884.1, read on the forward strand.
CAGTCCCATGGATTTCTGCTTTACCCAGCTGTGAGCACAGCACTGCAGATTCGTGAGAAAATCCAGACAGTGCGTGACTCCAGAATCAGCCAGACCCACTCCAGCTCAGCGCCGGCATCCTGTCCAGCACGCTGCTCAGCTCAGCTGCTCTGTGTATACTTGACTTTCTTTCTGTTTCACTGAGAAAGATTTCACACGCAGGAAAGGAACCACCATCCAATTTAAGAAAGGAAATAACACAGAGACAGCAGAAGACACCACTTCCAACAGCCACTTCCTCTTGAAGAGGTCACCTGCCTCTTGCTTTAGGCACTAACTCTCGGCTCGCGTAGCCCTTCTTCCTTGAAGACTGTCTTGCTTCCATTCCCTGAGAGTTCCCTATGTTCACAGTACTTTTGCTCAGCTGGAGAAACACAGGTGTCAAGGAACTGGGGTTCCACGCTGTGCTTCAGGTCTGGCTGAGCTGGAGCCAGACCCTAAGGAGGCTTACTATGAGTCTTGGTTGTTTCAGGCTCTCTCTCCCTTCCCTACCCATCCCATCCTCCATCCTTCTCTGCTCCTTTCTGTCCTTCTCTCCCATCCAACCTGTTCCCTGATCTCTCCTTGATGAGCATTTGGATATCACATCAGAACAGGGCTCGACTCCACTGCACATGTTAACCAATATGTCACAGCATGGCTACTGTTTAGGAACAAAGGGAAGCCAGCCACCTCTGTTGAGCACCTAAGGCTACACAGTACAAATGCCTTTTAAAAACATTATTCTTTTGGATACAAGGTATCGTTACGCAGTGTGGACTCTCCTTGATCCTCCTACCTCAACCTCCTGCATGTTGGGATTACAGGATTGAGGCGTGCACCACCAGGCTCCATTCCAAGGCCAACGTGGCATGCAGTACCAGGGACAGAACTTGGGATCATGTGCTTGCCAGGCAGCTGCTTATGCCACCGAGCCATCTCCCCAGCCAGAGTACAAATACCTTTAATCCTCATGACAGTTCAGTTGTATTCATATTTTCCAGGTGAGAAAACTGGGGCTACAAAAAGGTCAATTGACCCGGTAGCCTCTAAGTTAATAAAGCTTGGATTTGGACCCAGATCTCTGATTCAATAGTCTGAGCCCTTTGCTTTCTTCTATTTAAGTCAGTGAGAGGTTGGGACTGTCCAGTTAAGGTCACCAAAGATGTAAAACCTACTTCTCAGAAATCCAAACCAGATAAACGTAGAATGCAAAGCATAAGCCCTCTGGCCTCCAACCATAGAAACACTGACTCTGCCTAACACAAGCTTTATATTAGTCAGCAGTAATCGTAAATAATATTAATAACAGTGGAAGCTTTCACTGCGGTGACAGTAATACTGCATGCAACTCCCTCCAATGATAATTTTTTTTGTTTGGCTTGGACTTCTATGTGCATGCTTAGTGCCTGTTAATTTTACAAAATATTTGGTTTCGAAGAATGTATTTTTACTGCATCCATCCCCCATTGCCCCCTGCACACGCCCTCCCCACTCCTTAGTTCCTTCTTCCTCTTAGCTAAGAGTAATCTCTTTCCTACTTTTCTGTCATCTTTTTTGGATTCCACATAGTAGGGAAAGTGTCCAGTACTTGTCTCGATGAAGCTGGTTTATTTCACTGAAAATGATGATCTCCAGTCCTATTCATTTTCCTGCAAAGAGGAAAGCTTTATTCTTTATGGCAGAATGACACTCCGCTGTGTATGCAGTCATATTTTCCTTATCCTTTCATCTTTTGGTATGTACCTCACCGGGTTCCACATCTTGGCAATTGTGAGTCATGCCATAATAAACAAGGGTATGCAGGTGTCCCCACAGTATGATGACTTTAATTCCTTCAGATGTATACAAGGAGTGGTACAGCTGGATCAAATGTTAGCTCTGTTTTTACTTTTCTGAAAAGAACATAGTGGCTCCATTAATTTATATTCTCACCAGCAATGTAGAAAAATTCCTTCTTCCCCACCTCCCCACCAGTATTGTGTTGTTTGTATTCTTGATGAAAGCCATTCTGACTGGGGTGAGGTAGAATCTCAACATAGCTTTGACTTTCATTTCCTTAATGGCTAAAGAAGTTACACAATGCATATTCAGAAGTGGTTGGGTGGAACATTCTGTATATGTCCACGAAGTCTAGTTGTTCCAAGTTCTCATTCAGATCTACTACTTCTTTGCTAATTTTTTGTCTGCTTGACCTATATTTTTGGGATAAAGGGGTATTAGGCTCTCCTGTTCAGATTGTGGTATTTGGATATTAGATTTTTCATGTCCATTAAGATTTTTTTTATATAGCTTGGTACTCCCATGTTGAATGCATACATATTTATGAGTGTTACCTCTGCATCTTGAATTTTTCCCCTAACCAGTATGTAGTGGTCTTCTTTATTTCATTTGATTAATCTTGGTTTGAAGTTCAGACTGCAAACAGGATTGCTACCCCTGCTTTTTTCTGAGGTACTGGGGCATGTAGTATTGTTTTCCATCCTTTGACTTTCATCCTATGAATTTATGAATTAAGTATGTTTCTTGCATATAACATATTATTAAATTTTGCTTTCCAATCCACTGTGCTAGCCTATTTCTTTTGATTAAAGAATTAAGTCCATTTACATTGATGATTATAATTGAAACGTATTGACTTATGTTTGACATGTCTTTACTATTGTTTACCCTTTTTCTCCCGTGTTTAATTGGTTGTGCTATTTTGTGGGTTCTTTCCATTCTCATTTGTGGAGTGTAGGTCATTTTGGTCCCTTTCTAAAATATTTTTTAGTAGTCTGTCCTGGAAGTATTTCACTTCTCCCTCATACTTGAACGAGAGTTTTGTAGGGTATAGTAGTCTGGGCTAGAATTTGTTTTCATGGAGGACTTGAAGTACTTTGCTCCATACTCTTCTTGACTTAATGATCTGTTTGGAGAAATCTGCCATTATTCTGATGAGTTTTCCTTTAAATGTGATCTGTTTCTTTTCTCTGGTGGCTTTTAGTATATTATTCTTCTAACGGATTTCTGAGGATTTGACTATTATATGCCCAGGTGTGGTTATAGTTGGGCTGATGTTATTTGGGGTTCTGTATGCTTTAGTTACCTGGATGTCAAATTGTTTTCTCATATTTGGGAAGTTTTCTGCTATCACTTCTGCCCATATTCTTTTTATATCATTTGTACTGACTCCTTCCTCATTGGTTCCTATTAGTCCCACGTTGTTCATCTTTGCATCATCTTTCAGATGTTGAAATATTTTTTCCTGCATCCTAGTTTCTTTTAAGAGATTCTTACTTTTTCACTATCTGCGACTGTGTCTTCAAGATCTGAAATTATCTTCATTTTCATTCCTATGGCGTTGCCAACTTGTGATTGAGACTTTATTTTCCTGTATATATCTTTGAAACTGCTTCATGCTATTTCTTTCCTATAGTGCTCATTCAAGGATTCCATCATTTTTCTATTCTCCTTTTTTTATCAATGTCTCCTTTAGAAGAATTTATGAAGTCTTTCATTATAATTATCCTTTCCTTTCCTACTTCAGAGATTATTTCTGATCTGATTTCCTCTCTACCTTTCTGTAGTTGTTCCTTTACTTCAGACGCTACTAATTCAGACATTTCATTTTTACTTCAGAGGTTATTTCTGATCTAATATCCTCTATACATTTCTGCATTTGTTTCTTTACTTCAGATGCTATTAATTCAGAGAGTTGGGCTGTGTGATTCCCATTTTCTTCTATGCTAGTGTTTCCTGTATTTGTTCTGGGTGGGCTCAGGATCTAGATTGCATCTTGCTCCTTCTCTTTGTCATTTTGTATACCACTGTCCTGTGACCCTTGGTGTAGAACTTTGGTGAAGTTATGCCATTAGCACCTACTGAAATTTGGGTCTGGATCTGCCAAGTTTGATCTTATCCAAATGTGCCTGGCTGGGTCTGGCTGCTATGTTCAACTTCTTCCTGCTGCAGCCAATGGAAGTGAGCCCACTGTGCTCCTCTGGCCAGATGTTCAGCTCCTGGATTAAATGGGAGGGTCTGACCCCCAGCCTCTCTGCAGGGAATTTTCCTGCAAGGTTCCACAGCAGATGCCAGGGCTGGCTTCTGGGAGGGAGAAAAGTTCCAGTGGCGCAGGGGCCACAGGCCAAGAGTTCCTACCTGCGTACCCACCAGTCCAGGGTCTGGTTGGGGAAGCTGTTTTTTCACTCTTTATATATTCTAGATACTAATTAACCCTCTATCACAAAAGTAGCTGGCAAGGATTTTCTCCTGTTTTCCAGCTTCTTTCTTCTCTCTCTTGTTGCCTTTGCTGTGCAGAAGCTTTTAATTTCATGTAGGCCCACTTAATTACTATTATTATTTTCTATGCAAATAGAATCAAAGGTCTAGTTGTATGGGTTTATTTCTATCCTATCCTGTCCTGTACTGTGCTGTCCTGTCCACTCCTGTTCTGTTCTATCCTATTCCATTGGTCTTTGTATTTTTCTTTCTGCCTGTACCATGCCTTTTCTTAATATGGTCTTGTAATAATTTTAAATTGGGTACTGTGATTCCTTCAGCCTTGCTTTCTTCTTTTAAGTTTAGGATGGCTTTGGCTATTCTGGATGGAATTTTTATGCTTCCACACAAATGTTTACATTTCTTCTTTACTTCTAGTTTGCTAGGAATGTTAATGAAGTCATACATATATTGCAGGGTCTACAAGGTCTCTCTATGTAGATCGGACTCATAGTGATTCTCCTATTTCCAGCCTCCCAAGTGCTGGGATTACAGGTGCACGCGACCACACAACCAGTCTCTGTTAATGAAGTCTTGATGAGGATTACACTGTATCTGTAGTCCAAATATTGTAGGTACTTGAATTCAGCAAAGTAAGTCTAAGACTTATTTCTGCAGATAATTTTATCTTCTGTGATGCGTCTTCAGATCATGTGGTTATTCTGGCTCTAGGATTAATAAGTAAAGTGTGGTTGGGATGAACCTGTATACTGGAAGCCATTTTCAATTTGAGAAGAAAATACATACCGATCGTTCAGAAAAAAAAAAAACAATAAAATAGCTTATAATTTTTTTTTCTTTTCTTGTTTCAGAACCTTTGTTCATTCACTCATTTTTATGGCTGGCTCAGCCCACCCCGAGGGCAGGGCTGCTGCAAAATAGCTTATAATTGTCATAAAATTTAATCACATGTAGGAGCAGCCAACCTCCACTAGTTTTGAAAGTACCAGATTTTAGTGTGAACAAAAGTAACATGCCATGTTTCTTTTCCCAGCATGCTCTCCTCTTTCCAGCACCTCTTCTCCCTCTGCCACCATGGTCACCTGGTCCCACACACACCTTTCCCTTGTTCCAGATCAAAAATCAGTTTGAAATTTAATAATCCTTGATAATCCATTATCCATGGATGAAAATCACCTGGCTTCTGTTCCTCTTCTCCAGTGATAATTAAAGATCTACAATAATATATACATGGGGCTTCTTAGCAACATTCATTCAAATGTGATACATCCACTGTGTCCTAGTGAAAGGTGTGTGCTTATTTCCTTTTTTCATGTATGTATTTGATACAGGATCTCACTACACAGCTCAGATTCATACTGATTCTCCTGTTTTCAGCCTCCCAAGTGCTGGGATCACATTCTTGGGACGATGCCTGGACTCTGTTGCCAGCTCAGCAGGCCCTGGAGATGGGGCCAATGCGGGACGAGCGTTTGGCCCTTGCACTTGCCAAAGCAGGTGTTTAGCCCACCGGGCTATCTCGCTAGGCCCTGAACATGTATTTTCTAGCGGACCGCAGTTGGAATCCTGCCTGTAGTGTTTACTAGCTCTGTGACCTAAGGGAAGTCACTCAGCTGCCTAAATCTTAATTTGGCTTTGTTGTAAAGTTTAAATAAAACAGCCTAGGTAGAAATAAAGAACGAAAGTATTTGCATTTTTCTGTACTATCAAGACAGTGCAGGAATAATGATTTTCAAAAGAAAACAAAAGGCCCTGCTTGTAGCTTTACCAACTTCCACAGAGTCGGCTCCAGTGCCCTGCACTGCTTCCTTTTACAGAGCCAGCTCTAGCACGCAGTTCTGGCTGTCTATCCTCATAGGACTTCCTTGTCTGGTGCTAAACTTTCCCTCTTCCTCATCAACAGTTCCTGTCTCCTGCTGAGGGAGGAGCATCCACCCAGCATGCCAGCCTTCCCGTTCACCAAGGTTCTCTCCACCTCAGGCTCTCGCCCACAGATCACGCCCTGATCCTTCTCATGACCAAATCTTCTCTCCTGAAGTAATGAATTCAAAGGGACCTTCATCTAACCAAAGCCTGCACTCCATTGTGCTTCAGATATTCCTATCTCCTATGGGCTTTTCCCATGGACAACTCTAATAGCTCTCCATTGTCACTCCGCTTTCAGCTTCTATTTCATGGCTCCTGAGCTGGACTAGGTTACAAAGTCTGTCCTGTGGTTTCAGTTCTGTAGGAATGAGGACTTATCCTGGCTCAGATGGAAGTTTCCTAGTTTTTCTGCCAACTGCAAAACAAGCAATCAAACAGGATTTGTAATCGGATGAATTAGCAAACGCAGCTCCCTTGCTCATCCCCAAACGCAGGAGTCAGTAACGACATATGTTCTTCTGCTGTGCACAGACTAGGCCTGCTGAGTATTGCTGAAGCAGATCCCACACCCAGGCAGTCTGGCTCCTTTCCAAGTTTATGATAACTGGCTTTATTCGAGCTTCAACACTGCCTGGAAATAATACTGTGTATCTCTGGGAAAACTTGCCTTCTTACATTTCACAATAATTTTTCCTACCTTCTCCACCCCTCTCAGTTCTACTGCTGAATTCCTTCCCATGCTCCTCAATATCCACATGCCCTGACCCACACAGAAAAGCAGAAGCCACTATGTGACGATCCCTCAGTTCCCATGTGAACACCAAGCCCTTCCCACGTCTGCCACACATTTCGTGTCTGTCTTCTCCTCTCAAAGCCCTCGTCATCCATCTGTGGTCTGAAAGTCATTTCCTTTACGTCTTGCATCATCAGTTAACTCCTCTCTCCTGGATCTACAAATCTCCCCCTCTGCTAGCTTCTTCTCATTAGTTTTAACACATTAACACATGCTCCCCAAAATCAACTTACCCCTTCTGTAGCATCTACTGGCTCCCCAAAGTATCCAAAGACTGCATTTTCTGTCCTCTAGAGTTGGTTGCCCCTCTCACCATTTAGCCCACTCCAGTACAGTTTTTGGTCTTCAGAGAGCACTGCTCACTGACATCAACATCTGTGGCCTTTGGGTACTGTGCCAGTGGGTGCTGTGACGCTCCTTTTCAGCACAGTCCTCAAAGCAAGGGAGCCAGAGGACCGTCATCCTTCTTAGCCATCAGCCAGAACAACTCTCTTCACTTAAGTTCTTTATCTCAGGTATTTTGTCACAGAAATAAAAAGTTAACTGACACAGACAGTTCAAACTGGTCCCAAAAATGAATAGACTTAGGTTGAACCAATTAAAAATAGATGGAATCAATTATAAAAGTTTTTTTCTTGCTATATTTGCACTTTGCTTCTAACTCTATGTCAGATAAATGCCTCTGCTTGTTTGAGATTTATTATAATACAGTGTCTCATTTTGCACTTAATAATCATGTTGGTCTTTCTTTAAAATTCTGTTCTTCAATTCTGAAACTATATCTGCAATGACTCCTTAGCACAAGTGTCCTGCAAGCCACTTGATGACTGATGAGAATTAAGGGTGGCTGCTATGCTCTGTGTCTAGATGATGCCCAAAGCATACAGTCATCCATACATACACACAGGCACATGGGACAGGCTTTTCCTAGGTGGCTGAACCCAGAATTTGTGACTGATTCATGGTCTAATGCTTGGATTAAGGATGCGAGTGCTACACTCGTTCTAGGGTAGGTAGCCTGCATGCAATATAAGGGATGGAAGAAGGGCTTGTCCCGTCTCCTTCCTCTCCTTGCTTTTTCTGTCTTCTGTCATAAATTGCTGCCTCTCTGCTATGTGCCACCCTGTCTTACAGACAATAATTATGGAAACCTATAAACTGTGGCCTAACTAAATGTTTCCCCCTTTAACTTCAGGCACTCGATATTTTGTCTCAGCAATGAGAAAAGTTACTAAAACAGTAACATGAAAAGCCAACTTAGCATATGCTCCAAAATCTCAAGAAGCAATTGTGACAACACATGCATCCACCAAAGGAGGAACACAACGGTGGCACAAAGGGTTCTGGAATGCAGCAAAGCCAAAGCACAGCAGCATGTGCTTCCCAGAGACCAGTCAACACCCACTGCCCTGGAAGCTGCTCTGCCCAGGTTTGATGGCTCCATGGATCAGACTTCTAGATGTATGACAGTGGGCAAAAGGGGGCTGATAATCCATAAAGAACAATGTGGGTTTTTGAGTATATTTTATAGCACTTTTTCCACAAATCAAAATATTGACCTTATAGTACTTTTCAATCCAACACAGAAAAGAAAATTTTGAAAACAAATACATGTTACAACACATTTTCAGTGCTTCTGGGTAAAATACTCCACTAGTCCTGGTCATTGAATTTCTGCTGTGGCATATTCTTTCTACATAATTGTTTACATACTGTATGATATCTATCAGTCAGGCCTAGACTTCTACAGCTTTGTGAGTGTCCATTTAACAATGTATTCAATTAACACACAACCCCACCCGAGAGCTATTCTTTAAAACCATAAAAGAATGAAGGCTAACTTCTTAGAACCCTCCCCCAAAATAGCTAAGTTCCAGGACACAGAAACCTACAGTTATGTTCACTTGTGAATTGGAAATCAGAAACAACTGGATGCATCAAATTAAGTAAAGTCAAAAGATAGAAAATTAAATTTGTGGGATGGGTAGTGGCTTATGTGGCATGAGGTATTGTTGTAGGTTTCAAGCACTAGGCAGATTTAGTTCGTATGCTTCAGAGGCTTATCTAAACGTAACTAAACCCAGTGTAGAAATTTGTCTCCTTTCTATGGCTAATACCTGCATGACATAATCATTTCATTATAGAGAATAGTTAATAAATTCTTAGTGCCTCTTGCCCATTATATAGTGGAAAAATAAATATTTGTTGACTAAATAATTTGACAAATAAGAATTTTACTACCACATAATTAAAACTCAGATTAATTTACTGTCTCAGTAAAGTGGGGGTTTCTAAATAAAAGTGAAGCAGGAGAAAATGAACAGAGATGTAAGGCAAGGTGTCACATTCCTATAATCACAGTATTGAGAAGGCTGAGTCAGGAGGATGACAACTTTTAGGCCAGCCTGGGCTATATGATTTGACCACGTCTTTAAAAAATGGCTAGAGCTACAAAATTTGGAGCACCTTATACATATACCCCCGAGGCCTAATATTAAAGGTTCCAACTCTAAAATGTTGCTATTAGTAGATAATAGGAAGTTTACAAGATAGATCTCTATATTACCAAAAAAAAGATACATAGATTTAATGTAATTCCAATCAAAATACTAACAACAATCCTTAGAGAATTAGAAAGAATAATCCCAAAATTCATATGGAACCAAAAGAGATCCAGAATAGTCAAACCAACCCTGAGGGAAAAAAAGACCAAAGTGGGAAAAACTACAGTCTCAGATCTCATGGTGTACTACAAAGCTACAGAAATAAATACAGTATTGTACTGGCACAAAAATAGACATGTAGAGCCAGTGTGGTGGCTCACGCCTGTAATCCCAGCGCTTGGGAGGCTGAGGCAGGAGGAACAGTGAGAGTTCGAGACCAGCCTGGGCTACAAAAGTGAGCTCAAGGCCAGCCTGAACTGCATAGCGAGACCCTGTCCCAAAAAGACAAAAAAAAAAAAAAAAAAAAAAAAAAAAAAAAAAAAAAAAAAAAAAAAAAAAAAAAAAAAAAAAAAAAAGACACGTAGACCAATGGAATAGAAGGAAAAAAAAAGAACAGAAACAACTCCATACCACGTTAGCCATCTGATTAAGAGATTAAAAACATGTTGAAACAAGGGTAGCTACAAGTGGTTCTGGGAAAGTGATTATCTACATTCAGAAGAATGAATCTAGAATTACATATCTCACACTGCACTAAAATCAAATCAAAGTGGATCAAATGCGTAAATATTAAAACAGAAATAAACAAGCTAGGTGAAAAACTTGAATATATGGGTTTAAACCAGGATTTCCTGAACATAACCCCAACTCCACAAGAAATAATGACAAGAATCAACAATTGGATACATCAAATTAAAAACTTCTACACAGCAAAGGAAACAATCAACAAAGAAAAGACACAATCTACACAATGGGAAAAAACTGCCGGTACTACTCAAAGGACTGATAGATGCAATGTGTAAATAACCCGAAAAAGTAAATTATAGAAAGCAAAAACCCAATCAAAATAGGCAATTGAAATGAATAGACATTCCTCAAAAGAAGAAGTCAAACTGACCAATAAGTACATGAAAAAGTTTCAGCATCTTTGGCCATTAAAGAAATGCAAAAATGACCCCAGTTCTATCATTACTTCACTAAGAAAGAAAGAAAGAAAGAAAGAAAGAAAGAAAGAAAGAAAGAAAGAAAGAAAGAAAGAAAGAGAGACAGAGAGAGAGAGAGAGAGAGAGAGAGAGAAAGAGTAGAAGTCCTCTCCTAGTTCTCATCTCAGTCCAAAAAAGTCAGTATTTATAATCCCACCAAGTTAATTCTAATTTACCACTCCCAGTGAAAACATGGCGAATGTAAAGACACTAAACTATATTTACAATTATTGGGGAGCCAAGGGGTCCTAAGTCTAGCCATGAAGATGGCTTTTCAGAACAGAGACGCTGACCCAAGGTTGCACCCAGGTTTTATTCCGTTGGAGGAGGAGTTCCTTCAGAAGAATAACTAAGCATTGTGGAAAGTAGGTGAGTACTATGAGCTGAGCTAGGTAGGTGGCCTGCATTTACTGCTGCCATATGCAGAGAAGCTAATTTGCATTATGCCATTAATACCTAATGTTTCAGGGGTCTGGTGCTTCCCTATGTAATCTGTCAAGCCCCACGAAGTCATAGCCTCTACCTTGAGGCTAGATCCAGCTGGCAGGGTGGAGCACTGGCTCTTCATCCTACTCCACCAGCTCACATTAAAGCGCAGCAAGTGTGGGTTATCAGGGAAACATGCATGCCACCTTCAAAAACTACCACCAGCATCTCTATTAAACCAATATGCATTGCTTAAAGCCAATTGAAGGGATAAGGAAAAGTTCCAGCCAGCTCTGTACCTATTAAAACATGGATATAGGGTCAGGTAAACCAAAAGGGAGACTTTCAAGGAGAGTCACCCAGGTGGTCTTCCACAGGAAGGAAGGAAGGAAGGAAGGAAGGAAGGGAGGGAGGGAGGGAGGGAGGGAGGGAAGGAACAAAGGGAGGGAGCGAAGGGAGGGAGCGAAGGGAGGGAAGGGAGAGCAAAGGAAGGAAGGAAAAAGAAAGAGAGAGAGAGAAAGCAAGCTGTCAAGATGGTGGGAGAAAGCAGGCATTTTGTTGATGCAAATGTAACTGGTTCAACAACTACTGAAATCAGTGTGGAGATTGCTAAAAAAATAAAAAAATAAAAAAGATATATTATTTGACCCATACCTCTTCTATATATCTTCCCAAGAAAATTAAAGTCATCATATTATAGTGATACATACATATCTCTGTTTATATCAAGATGATGCCCAACAGCTAAATTATGAAAATAGTCTACATATCCAACAAAAGACAAATGGACAAAGAAAATGTGGAGTATATACATACAATCCAGGGGCTGGGGAAACAGCTCAGTGGAATAAGCGCTTGCCTGGCAAGTGCAAGGGCCTGAGTTCAATCCACTCAGCCACAAAAAAGGATAAATTTGAGTCATTTGTAGGAAAATGGAGGGGTCTCAAGACCATAACACTAAAAAAAAAAAAATTACACACACTACCAACTGGGGCTGGGAAGATAGCTCTGTGGCACATGTGCCTGCCTGACAAGTGCAAGGTTGTGAGTTCAAAACCCAGTCACACGAAAAAAAAAAAAAATTACACACATTATCAAGACCATAACACCAAGTGAACAAATCAAGCACACAAGCTTAAATGTTGCATTTTTCTTATGTGAAAAGCCCAAAGTATGCATAATGAATAAAATTTTTAATCAGATTAGTTCAGGTATAATGAATAGTTCATTATATACCTTTATTGAAAATCACAGCATATCTACACATCAAGGTTCCCTTTCAGGGAGAAAAACTTTTTAAACTAAATGGAACACTTTTCCCCCTGATTAGTACTTCAAATATGCTCACTACTGTCCCACAGAAAACCTCCAGGGAACAAGAGCCCTAGGATAAGATGCACTCCCATTCATAAGTCTCCTTGCATCATCTAGGCTAGGCTGTTGGTGCTGTTCCTGACAGCGGTCCAACTGGCTTCTGCAGGAAAGGAGACTTAGGCCTCCCTTGTATTCTTTGGAAGTTCTCAGTTTTAGAAAGTCGGCCTTTGGTTGAAATAAAGTTGCACTCATACAACCTCCATTCATTAGTCCTTCGGGCTACGACAGCCTCTCCCCGTAAGCATTCCCATATCTCAGACTTTTGCAGCTGCTCTGGGCAGGCACTGAGCAAAGCAATGGATTCGCAGATGAGCCACGAGCCTCTTGAAAGACACAGTTGTAAATCTGACAAGTGAAAGGAAAGGTAGATGCCAGCACGTGCGTGCTGCCAAGCTGTTAAGGCAACCTATAAGAGTAACTATAAGTTTGATCTCTGGCTGCACCACCAGCCTTTCTGGAGGAGCAGACAGCCAAGCTGAAGGACAATAAAAGCTGGTCATTAAGGTGAGCATCATGAGCACAGAACAAACAGTCTCCACACCCACAGAGAGGAGACAGAATAGCATGTTTTCAATGAACCCTCTTCCCTCCTCACCCAACATCCCAGCGCCTTCAGCCATGCCCTAACACCATGATTTCAATATTTCTCAGCATCTCAACCTACATCCTCCAACAAATCCTATCGTGTAATAATGTGTCCCATGTCCTAAAGGCCATGGTGGGGCAGAGCTTGACATAAGCATGGAACATCACCTTGCTACAGAATGAGAGTAGAACGAAAGATCCATTCAGTTTTCAAATTCATATACTCAATCACCCAAAGTATCCGTGATCAAATTCCTGGTAAACTTCACTCTACAGCACGGCTTGGGTTTATGGCTTTGAATATCCAAAACACATTACATACGAAATAAAAACACTCTGTATTCCTCGTTGACTTGTGTTATAATTTGGGCAAGTCTTTTCTAAATTAAAAAATGAAACAAGTCACTACAAAACATAATACATCAATATTTTAATGAGGCCCGGCCTGTGCATTTGGCTGTCCTGACTTCAGGGCAAGAGGTGGTTTAAATGGAGAAAAAAAAGCACTGGAGAACAGTTGCACAGCCCCTGGAATGCCCTCTGAGAAGCCCCCTAGCTCTTTGCCACTTCCCTGGAAGCACTGGCTGAATCCTGTGGTGACCAGCAACACATCAAAGTGGCACTCAGAGAAGGCAAGAGAGCTCCTCCTCAGAACTTGGCTCACAGTACACCAGCCTGACCCTTGTTGTATACTGAATTCACTATAAATTTCAGTGTGGATTTTACCTCCTCCATCCATGGCAATATTGAGTCTTCTGGAATTCAAAAACATATCTTAATCAGAAATTTACTGGAGTGTATTTAAATAAATGTTTGTGAGGGCCAGCCAGATAGCTCACAGGACTAAAGCACCTGCTTCGGCAGAGAGCAGCAGCTGGGGTTTGATCCCTGGCATGCCATGCCGGCCCCACCCCTGGGGCACACTGAGATGATAGAGACTGGGCGTGGCGGTGCACGCCTGAAATCCCAGTGTTTGGGAGGCTGAAACAGGAGAATATGAGTCCAATCTATGTAGTGAGACCCTGTATACCCTGTAGATCCTGCCCTAAATTCAATAAATAAATAAACAAATGCTTATAGATCTTATTCTGAGGTGTGGCGATCTATCTGGAGAGTCACAACGGTTGGTGTTTAGTTTGGTGTTGACCATGAGGTAAAACAAGCTGTCGTGCATCCTAAAGAACACATATGCATGACCTCAGGCCGCCAAAACATCTCAGAAGCTTGGTCTCCTCTCACATCATGTTTATGATGGGGCATATACACCCCATCACCTGCTCTTAGAAGCCTATAATACCTCTAAAGAAATCTCTTTGAAGTCTGGTCACAGACCAACAGCATCAGCATCATTTAGGAAAGTGTTAAAAATGCAGCTTCTTAGACCCTACCCAGAACATATTCATTTAGAAACTACACCAGTAGAAGAATATACAAATGATACAGAATTTCACTAAACACATAATGTGACTTTCACAGTACTTCTTTTTTTTTAAAAGAGAGTACGAATTAGAATTAAAACAGAAAAGAATTACAAGTGAGACAGACTGTCACTTAACAAAGTAATATCAATTTCACAGTATTTGTTATGACACATAGTGTTGTTTTCCAATCAGTTATTTATACTATCAGATATATGCATATAAAATTGGAAGAAAGGAAAAAAAGACATATATAAGAAATAAAGAACAGAAAAAGTACAATTGAAAAAAGGAGACAAAACAAATTAAGTATCACCTGCTCCTTTCCTTAGACCAGCAGAAATGTACAGTACAGTTGTCCAAGCCATCCTGCCTACATATATAGATAAATCTCTTTCCCCCACTCCCTCTCCTGTCCTTCTCTTCAATTCAGTAACTCTTTCTTTTTGAATAAGTTCCTAGTATCTGTAGTACCTTTTAGATTCCATTTTCTCTTTCATATTCTCATACAAAGGAAACAATAAGTTTGTACATGCACGTCTAATTTATTTCACTAACAGTATGTTCTCTAGTTGCATCCATTTACCAACAAAAGACTCAGATTTATCCTGTTGTATAGCTGAATAGTACTCCACTGTGTAAAAATACCATATCTTCTTTGTCCACTTTTCAGTTCATGGGCACCTGGATGGTTCCCAGGATTTAGCTATGACAAATTGCACTACTATAAACATGGGTGCACATATATCACTGTGGTATGAGAGTTTTAGTTCTCCTGAAAAAATACCCAGGAGGGCAATAGTTGGTTTGAGTGGGATCTCCAGTCCTAGCTTTTGAAGGAATCTCCACACCAATTTCCACAGTGGTTGTACCAGTCTGCACTCCCACCAACACTAGAGTTCCTTTTTCTCCACAACCCATCTAGCATTTGTTATTGACTGACTTTTTGATGTTAGCTATTCTTTCTGTGGTGAGATGGAACCTCAGTGTTTTTGATTTTGCATTTCTTGAATGATCAATAATGTTGAACATATTTTTTATGTAATTACTCACCATTTCTGTTTCTTCCTCTGAGAAGTATGTATTCATCTCAGATGCCCATTTTTGGGTTGAGTCTTGGAATTTGGGGTGTCTGATTTTTTTTTTTTAGTTCTTTGTATGTTCTAGACAGAAGGCCTTTATCAGAGGGACAGTTAGCTATAATTTTTTTCATTTTGGGGGGGAGGGTTCTTACTCTGTTGGAGATTTGCTTTGAAATTCAGAAACACTTCTAAAAGATGAGATCCCAGTTGTTGATTCTTTCAAGTATTTCCCATACAGTTTGGTTTTTGTTCATGAACCTTCTACCTATCCCTATATCTTTAAGATTTATACCTTTCTTTTCCTCCAGATGATTGTGTTTCTGTTTTAATATTCAAATCTTTGATCTATTTTGACTAGCTTTGTGCATGGTGATAGACATGGTTTTAGTTTTAAGACTTCAGCATATGGAAGATCAGTTTTCCCAGCACTATTTATTAAAGACACTTTCTTCTAGTGAGGACTTTTGGCTCTTTTATCAAAGGTAAACTGGCCAAGTGTGATTTCAGCTCTGTTTCTGTCTTCTAATCAGTTTTATTGATCAGTAAGTCTCACAGTACTTCTTGTACTGCATAGTGTTGTCTTCAAATTAGTTACTCAAATTACCAGATATATGCATGCAATATTAGAAGATAAAAGAAAAAAAGAAATACATAAGAAGTTATGAATAAAAAGTTAAAAGAACTGAAAAGGGAGACCAAACAAATTAAGCATCAACTGCTCTTTTCCATACACCAGCAGAAATCCACAGTACAGTTGTACAAACTGATTACATGAATAGATATATCTTTCCCTCTCTTCTTGTCCTTCTCAATTCAATAATTCCTTCCTTTTGAATGGGTTTATTCCCTTATTCCATCTAATGTACCCTTCAGATTTTATTTTCTCTTTCAGGTTCTTACACTGAGGAGATGATACAATGTTTGCACATGATTTATTTCACTTAAAGTATGCTCTCTAGTTTCACCCATTTACTGATAAGAACTTCAATTTTATCCTGTTTATATCTGACTAATACGCCATTGTGTAAAAATACCATATGTTCAGTGGAAGCAAGATAGCCTCTTTAATATATAGTGCTGGAAAAACTGGCTTTGCACACGCTGAAGGTTAAAATTAGACCCATGTCTATCACCATGTACTGAAGTACAGTCAAAATGGATTATGCTTTCAAACATTAAAACATAAACAATAAATTATCTAGAAGAAAATGTAGGTAGAAATCTTAAAGATATAGGGATAACTAGAGAGTTCATGAACAAAAACCAAACTGTATGGAAAATATTTTAAAGAATCAACGAGGATCTCATCTTTTAGAAATGTTACTGAAGTTCAGAAGAAATCTCCAACAGAGTAAAAAGAATACCCATGTACTGGGGAAAAATTATAGCCAGCTGTCCCTCTGATGAAGGCCTTCTATCTAGAATGTAGAAAGAATTTTAAAAGTCAAGTGCTCCAAATTCAAAGACCCAATCCAAAAAATGGGCATCTGAGATGAAGCTATACTTCTCAGAGAAAAAAATATAAATGGCAAATAACTACACAAAAAAATATTCAAAATCATTGATCCTTTGAGAAATGCAAATCCATCTCACTCCAGCAGTGGTGTCATCAAGAAGTCATCCACTATCAAGTGATTTTGATTAGCACACAGAAGTGTGGTAGTCACTGCTTTAGTTGGTTACCCCTCATAACATTCACCCTCATGACATTTAGTCCTAAGTATCTTTTACTTCTTCTGCTATTGAGTTCTTATTAATAATCAGAACTGGACTTTGAAATCCACTTCGTCTTGGAGGAGACAGAAGAAAACATAGAACCCGAGGAAGTGCAGTAGGACTTTAAAGATGATAGGGCACAGGGAGCGGGTGGCATGGAGAGGAATGCTGCTGAGCTACAGAAAGAATGCATCCCCGGTTAGAGTAAGCAAAGGCAAGATGTGTTAGAGTTGTACACCGAGGGCGATGGAATTTCCTTGTTGGCCTTGCCCTTCCTGTACCTACAGTACTCTGTGGCTTTCATGGTATTCATGCTCCATTTGCATTCACAAAGACCACATGCTTCGCATCCAACCACTCAGGTTTAGCCATGTAGATGAGATGCTAGGACAAGACACCAGCACCTGCATGTTTCAGTGTGAAGCTCTAGCCAACAAATATCTCACAGAAGAAATGTCATGCCATTATGGCCTGTGAAGTCGCCACCTCAGCACTGAAGTCCTGTAATGATTCTGTGAAAGCGGGAACCCTTATAACCAAATGCCTTCTCTCTGGTGCTAAGAGCACCAGCGTGTTTTGCTGTCTTTGGCCCTTGGTCAGCTCAAAGGAAACATGGCCCAAGGACTGCTCATGGTGAGGTAGACCATGGCTGGCCACTGACCGCTCTCACTGACAGCAGCACCTGCAGGGCCAGTACCTTGCACTTCCTCTACGTGTATACCTTGCTCACTGGTGAGTCCTGTACATAAGTACTTCAGGGCTATTGCAAACATGTGGCTTTGTTTCTCCTGTTATACTTTCCAATTAATCTGAAGGCAGGTACAAACTCCCTAAATGAATACGGTCATTATGTGTATCTAAATCGTGCCAATAAACTTAATTTTAAAAATAATATATTTTTTTAATTTTTCTTCTTTATTTGACACAGGGTCTCACTATGCAGTTCAAGCTCATAGTTATCCTTCTGTCTAGCCTCCCCAATGCTGGGATTACCGGTGTGGGCCACCACCAGTATGGTACAGTCACCATGCAGTAGTGGAGATCAAACTCAGGACCTTGCACTTGCCAGGCTCGTGCTTATGCCACCGAGCTACCTCCCCAACCATAATGTTCTTCTCTAAGTGTGGATATCCTTTCTTCTGATTCACGTTGCCTAGTGCTGACTTTCAATGGAATTCTTATTTGATTAATTGAGGATTCCATTTCCAGGAAATCTGTTTGGTTCTTTTTCAGAATTTTTATTTCTTTTCTTTTCTTTTTTTTTTTTTCTTTTGTTGTTTGGCTGGTGTTGTGTTGTG
>PVJA010001884.1:40087-51692 GCA_004027025.1 Myocastor coypus
TGTTTTGTTGTGTTTTGTTTTGTTTTGTTTTGTTTTGTTTTGTTTTGTTTTGTTTTGTTTCAGTACCAGGATTCAAACTCAGGACCTCACACTTGCCAGGCAAATGCTTATACCACTGGGCTATCTTGCTGGACTGTAAAAAAAAAAAAAAAATTAATGGAATGAAACTGAATCCTTAAGGAGAAAAAAGAGGCGTGAAACTAGAGGTGATCCTCCTGCCTCATCCTTCCAAGTCCTGGGACTGTGGGTCTGTCCCACCGATTCTGACTGAACTTAATGATTTTAACTGTAAAGTAATTACTTTAATGAAAGGCTCACTGCTGCCCTTTTGCTACCTGCTTTTGGGATGTTTCATACCATTTTTGTAGCCCATTTCCCTCACTACTGCCTTATTTTGTGTCTAGGTGACATCTTTATTCCCTTCTCACTCCCTTGTGTGGATACCAATACTTTTTGCGTTACTGTGGTAATTACATATAGCATCTGAACCTAGCAGCCAAATTTGAGTCTACACCAATTTAACTTCACTCAGACACAAACTCTTCCTCTTCAACTCTGTCTTCCAACTCTGTCTTCCCTGTTATTAATGTCATGAATTATATCATTATGCATTATGTGCCAAACAACATAGATTTTAATGTTTTATGTAATTTTCTTTGAAATCCAATAGAAAATAAAAATAGAATTGCAGGCCGAGGCTCTAGAAATGCCAACATTGCACATGCTCACACCTGTACCTTCACTGAAGAACTGGCTGCCATCTGTGATGACTAGTTACAGTCTAACATGTTCTGTACAACCCAAGCATTTTTGTAGAGAGATAACACACTTCAATCTTTGTTTATCTGAGACTGTGTTGATGTCATCCTCACTTTCCAAAGGTCAGTTTTCCCAGATGTTGAAATTTGCAGTCGACTTTTACGCTAATCACTCTGATACGTCCTCCCACCGCCTTCAGGCTAATGGTGTTGCTTCTGAGAAGTAGGTTCATAATCCTCCTGGGGATACCTTCTATGGAATAATCTTCTTTTCTTTGGTTGCTTTCAAGATTGTGTGTGTGTGTGTGTGTGTGTGTGTGTGTGTGTGTGTGTGTGTGTGCACATGCACTTAGCTTTTAATAATTTGACTATAATGTGTCTCCATGTGGGTTTCATTGAGTTTATCCTACTTGAAGTCTGAGTTTCTTGCATTCGTAAACTCATTTTCTTCACCACATTTGGGAGATTTTTAGCCACTATTTCTTTCAGTGGTCTCTCTGAATCATTCTTGCTCATCCTGCCTGGAAATTTCACAATGGTCTGTTTCATGGAGTTCCAGAAATCCTTTAAGCTCTATTCCCCCGTCTTATCATTCTGTTCCATAGACTCAGTTTCAATTGTCTTATCTTCAGGTTCACTGATTTTTCTCTTCTGTTTGATCAAATTTTCTGAATCCTTCCAGAAAATTTTTTATTTCAGTTACTGAAGTACCTGTAATGTTTCTGTCTGGCCACTTTATAATTTATAATCTCTCCTTTGGTATTCTCTTTTTTTCCATAGGTTGTTTTCGTAGTTTTGCTTAAGTGCTTTGGCTGTATTGTCCTTAGTCCTTTCAGCACACCGAGGACAGTTATTTTAGAGTCTGAATGGGTAACCCCCAGATTTAACCTTCCAAGAAAGTGGTTTTTGCTAGTTTATTTATTCCTTTGAATGTGTTGTATTTTCCTTTCTCTTTGCATGTTTTGTGGTTCTTTCCTTGAACACCTTCTCAGGGCTGGGGGTATATCTCAATGGCACAGCACCTGCCTGGCAACCTCAAGGTCTTGAGTTCAAGTGCTAATCCCCCCTATGAAAAAGGAGAAACAAATTTTTCCCTTTAACAATTATAATGTGAGATCTTTGAAAATCAGATTTCCCTTTTTCTTAAGAGGTGACTGGGTTGGTTAGTTTATTTGTAAAGGCTATAATAGTTTGGGGGATCCATTAGGTTTTTTGTTTTGTTTTGTTTTGTTTCGTTTTGTTTTGCTTGGTACTGGGGATCGAACTCAGGATCTTGCATTTTCCCAACAGGCACTCACGCCACTGAGCTATATTCCCAGTCCTCCAATAGTTCTCATAAACTTCTTTTTCAAAGGCTAGTCCTAGTCACCTCTGCTATGTTTAGTGGATGTTTTGACAAAGATTTCCTTGACCTCCAAGAGCTACCCTAGACTTGCAGGTAGTCTATATGCTGCAGAACTCCACTTAGGCTTCTCTGAGCCCAGGGTCAGGCCCAAGGCAGAAAGTTTAATGACTTCCAGCTCTCTTCTAAGCATGTGCCTTGCCTGAACACAGGTATGGATTTCTAATCACTGCCATATACATGGCTGCTTCTAAATGTCCTAATTTTCAAGTCCTGCCCCCAGACTCTCCCCTCAAGCCTTAGACTGTCGTTTCTACATCTTCTCCCATAATCCCTTTGTGTCCCAGGCATCTGTGGGTACATAGTTGTCACCCAGCTCTTAGAAGCAGCACCCACAGATTTTCCCACCTGATCTGTCAGTCAGGCAAAACGTAGATGAAGGCTCATGTTAGTCCTTCAGATCTTGTCCCAGACCACTGAGAACAGATGTGCACAACTTTCCAGTGAAGTCTGCCCTGATCCCTCTGGTTTAAGGGAGGAAACTGGTAACTGGTCTGTTTTTGCTTTACAACCGAGACAATCACCATGTCAGAAAGATTGAGACATGGTTGATTAAAAAACACTCCAAAAACTTTCTAAATTTTCTGACCATTCCGATAATGGCTTTTTCTTTACTGGGCATTTGCTTGGTTGCTAAAAACTTTCAGTTGCATTTCAGGACACTAATGAAGTTACAGTTTGCTTCTTACAATGTTTCTGTGGCCAAAGGAAAGGCCAAGCTTCTTGTTCCACCATGGTGCTAACCTTCTTCCTCTCTCTAAGTTCTGTTTTCATGGCTCTGCTTTCCCTTATAATGGCGCAGTGGGGTTTGGGGGCCTCAATGCAGGGATCTACAAGTTAGCTTATTTTGCCTACCGCATAGCCTTCAGCTGACCTCCCACAACATGCTCTAGATCTCTACCAGCTTCTCATCCATAGCCAATAAACAAGCTCCTCACTGTTCTACAATTTTCTATGTTAATGTCTGAAAGAAAGTCATAGTTAATTCCAGTGTAATTCCAACCTTCCCTGTTCTGTCTTCTTAATGTTCTCACCAACATGTATCCCATAATCAGAGCCCTGTATTATAGCTATTTTGGTTTTTAATGAATCATAAACGAAGGTTCCCTAGCTATGAAACCTCCTCAGGGAGCACAGTCAACTGCCATCTAACGGTCTCCAGATGGCACAAGCACACAAAGGCAAAGGAGAGAATTATTGATGGCTTTTAAGTGACATCAGTTCATGCATTTTCCAATTCCATTAAAGGAATAATTCTGCTTCCTATTTAAAATTTTCTAACGAAATTTTACTCATGGGGTTAAAATCCAAGGGGTGGTTTATCTGACAGAACAAAAGTTTTTAAACTCTTAACAGACTAGGAGTTAACTGTTGATGCAGTGCTTATTAATTAGGCAGTGACTGGTCCTCTAAAAAGCCTCTGTTTTCTCATCTGAGAATATAGAAAGCACAATACCCTATTTTTTTAATTTTTATTGCTTTTAATAAGAAATAACAATGTGACAGTTTCAAAACACATTAGTAGTACATTCACAATAATTGATACAGTGCATATTGCTGTCCTTATAGTAGCTATTCAGAGCACAGGATGTAGACATGATCATTTTTCTAATCATTATTGATACAAAAATTTCTTCTACACCCTGCGCTCTGTATAACTAATAGGAGGACAACAATATGCACTGTATCAAATATTGAAATGTACTACTAATGTGTTTTGAAACTGTTACATTGCTATACATTGTTATTTCTTATTAAAAGTAATAAAAAAGAATTGGAAAAAAAAGTGTTCTGATAAATGTTATATGGTTTCAAGGTAAATCATGAGGGGATCTGACTGACCTTGGGAGATAAAAAAAAGGTTCATGTTCTGTTATATACGTCTTGTTTTAACTTGCCCCTAACCACCCAGCAGAAAAGTTTAGTAGCCTATTAACAATACTAAGATCATTAAATAAGACAGCACATATAAAGCCTCAGTACTAATATAAAGTACAATTCGCTAAGCAAAAAAGGAACATAACTTAGACTCTTGTTCTTTTTCCCAAAACTATTATTTTAGTTAATTTCATTAAGAAGTCTTATGAGTGCCAAATGTTCATAGGTGTCCTCCACCAACATAACAACATATAAATGTGACAGAGCCATACAGGGCAGCTCTAGGATGAATGCTTAAAATGTTTTTGGAAGAAATATAGATAAGTCCACTTGTGGGCTATTTGCATGAAGGGTCAAGAAGCTTCCTAAGAGAAATTTCTTCCTAGAGAGGTCCACAGATATGGCCCAATCCAGTGAGTATAAGTCAAAGTGTAAGGGATCCTCTGAGCACAGAACAGTAGTATATGCTGCTCCAGTTGTCCTCCACCTGGCTTTCTATGCCCACACCTGACCCCTAGCAAGAAGGAAACGCAAGAAATGCAGGTAGAAATAAGAAGTATTTCACTGATTGCCTTGAGACACAAGGTACAAGTATCTCCTTTTTATACATGAAAACATGTAAGGAAGCACAACTCAAGGAAATTATTGTAAGACCCACAGCTTAGGACCTAGACTAGGCAAGGGGGAACTGGAACATGACGCACAAGTCCAAAAGTTCATATACTGCCCCCAGGCACATCTTCCACCCTAGATGCAGTGCCTTGCTGGAATAGCTGCCCACTGAAGGTGTGGCCCTTCCAGGCCAGGCACCATGGTGACCTTGACACCAAAGTTGCCCCTGTCTAAGTACTATAAGAGTTTGTGGGATGTACCTCCACCCATAGCTGAGACCAACATTGCTATGTGAACAGTGACAAATTTATAAAGCAGAAGCTTAGGTCCGAGCCAGGCATGGTGGCACATGCCTGTAATCCCAGCACTCCGGAGGCTGAGGCAGGAGGATCGGTGCGAGTTTGAGACCAGCCTGGGCTACCAAAGTGAGCTCAAGGCCAGCCTGAACTGCATAGTGAGACCCTGTCTCAAAAAAAAAAAAAAAAAAAAAGTTTAGGTCCTGGCCTCCATCAAGAAAGGGGAAGACGTCGTCAAGAACATGAAGTGAGGCTCAGTCTGCGCATGCACAGCCGATTTCTTAATTTATTAAGGCATCATGTCACTGTAAAGCCATTTTGGAGACCTTTGTACTTTAATTTGCTTTAATAATGAGTATTGTATCAGCATTACTACAGGCTTCCCTCTATGGCTGGCCTGTTGGCACAACAATAAAAGCAGACTTTGATTTAAAAAAAAAAAAAAAAAAGTTTAGGTCCAAGACACAAAATCTATACACATATGAAAATTTTCCCTTTTAGGGCTGGGGAGATAGCTCCGAGGCACAAGTGCCTGCTGGGCAAGTGCAAGGTCGTCAGTTCGAACCCTGGTCCCACAAAAAAAAAAAAAAAAGAAAATTTTCCCTTTTAATCTTCCCTTAGCATAAATGCAACAGGTTCTCACATAGCAAAACATCAGTTCAGTAGCACTCCCACACATTCAAGGGTCCATGTCCTTGCTATTCCTGGGGTGCCAATCCATGGTTCCTTGGGGAGCCATATATAGCCCCATATTCACCACAGTTGCTAAGAAACCACAAGATGACTACAAAATATTTTGCAACATTAAACAATTTTTATCACTCTTAAATGTACAAAGGTCAGTGTAGACGTCACATACGAATCACAGCTCTAGTGTTCACAGCAGCAGCTAGATGTGGAATGCTAGAAGTGCACATTTTTTATGGTAACGAAAATGCAAATATAATAAAAATTGCAAAAGATGTAATGAGATTTCTAAAATTCAAATCTGTACTTTCAGCTTCATCTCAATAACTTGATTTAACATTACACATTAATTTTACATGTGTATTTTGAATTTTAAATAAGAGAAAATTATATACCTATATCTATTAATCTAAACTGATCTGATGATGAAAATATGTAATATAACCATTGTTAAATTTATACAATAAAAATATTAAATCATAAAAAATAATAATAATTAAGAGAATTAATTTTCACAATCATGAAAACATTAACCCAAATTTTCTCTTGTTTTTATTTGTATCTTATAAACATATTTTCATTTTAATACTTTAGATTGTCAATTAATGCAAATTATATAAAAAAATTTATTATATCCATTAAATTAATGATTTAGCTGAAATAAAGGCAAGAAGAAAATAAATTTTACGTGTTAAACATGTAATTTATATGTTATCCACACTTTATTATCTATTCAAATATCTCTTGAACACTCATATGTGTGATATGATAATTAAACTCACCTTCAGTATTTTGTCATAGAAAACCCGAGTTTTATGTGTATTTGTATTTTGTCATTATGGACATTTTGCCAAGTCAGAAAAGAGCACATATATGCACTGGTAGCTTGATTTCTAGCATTATACATGGTGCAAACGGCAAGTGGTCATGATTATTAAGTAAAACCTAGCAAAGGGTGCCAGAGACTAAGGCCAGGGCACTGGGGTTTACATAACCATGGGAGAAATGACCCCTGAAGCTACAGCAGAGAACAAAAGTGACAGGTACAGAGAGCTCAGAGAATTAGTACCGCGGATATGTGAGACAAGCCCTGAAGACTTCCAGAACAGCTGGGAGAAATTTGCATTTGAACTGTGATTCCTAAACTGTATGCAGATAGGTACAGGAAGAAAGTCTTCAATTTCTCTTTCTGTGGCTTTATTTCTACTCTAATACCATGCTGCCTGAAAAACTTTGGGTTACATAAAGGAAGAGAAAATCACCACCCCCGGCAAAAATTTTCAAAATAATATGCTTTGCAAACATCCGAACATACCTTAATTCTGCTGTAATAAGCAACTTAGTGGCCAGATAGCCACAAAGCAAAACCCACTAGAAAACCAACTGAGCTGGGGCACACAAGCCACAAGAAAGAACCCTGCGAGCACAACCCTGAAAGGCCAGAGATTACTGAAGTTCTTCATATCTCGGTAGGACAGATAACCAAAGTACCCATCCATCTTTTCTACCTACAGGGTGACCACCTCGGACAGGATGGGTTATTTCAAATACAACATAACCCCAAAACAAATCCCCAGGAATTACTTGTGGAAGACTCAGTAGACGCGAAGGATAACAAAACAATAGTTTGCAGGAAGCCCACATAAAATCTGGGACAGCCACAGCCAGAGATGCCCTTTGAGAAGTGGGCGGGCAAACATCCCACCGAATAGTTCTGTGGGTGCGATGACTGCTAAGGAGACAAAGGCAGCCCAGAAAAGAAGGAGCGCAAAGGGAAGCTTGCACCATGAATCGCAGAAAGCTCAGGGCATCTTCTGCCATGCGTGTTCTTGTTCTATTTCACCACGGAGATAAAACACCCCAACTGACCACGGATATTGTGTTTGGTATGAAATATTCTATGGGCCTCTGTTTTTCCTCAAATAATATACCTGAGCTGAATATATCTGGCAAAAGCCATCAATAAACAAAATCAGTAATACCTCATCTCACGACTTCCAGTCGCTTGATTTCTGTAGAGACAGAGCCCTTGAACACCGCATTCCTTCTATGCTTGTCCTGGAAGACCATCCCCACTACCTTCTTTCCTATGTGGACCCTGAACTATCCCCAGGTTGGAGTTTCCCACTGCATGAATCACTGTTGAACCAAATAAACTCTTTTTTATTGTGCCTTGGTTTACCTTTTGAACCACAACAGCAGCCAAAAGAGGAGTAAATCAAAGTTGTCATAATTTTTACAAAGTTGATTATGGAGACTATCCAGGGTTCAAAGAGCTTTTACCAATAAGTCACTGCAGTCAACCTGTGAGGCTTGGGGCTGTAGGTCTCTGCTGTACACACGTACCCGGCCACTACATTAAAACACAAGTCCCCAGATGATATAGAAATGAAGCTGTGGGGCTGAGCTGCCACACAACCTTAATGTATAAACAGCAGAATTGGAATCTTAGAAGCTTTCATGGGTTGCAAGACAATATTCTTCTTTTAATTTTTTTTCAAACATATAAAATGCAAAATTTTCTTCTAGGCCTGGTGGGAAATGGTAGTCAGATTTGGCCTATGGGCTAGAAATGCCAGGTCATCCATGAATATAAAACCTTATTACTCACCATGTGGGGAAAAGGCAAGAGGCAGGACCCCCACTGGGGCAGTAACCAGCTGTGCTCTCCACACCAAGAGGGCAGCATGGCTTATAGGCTGGGCATGGGGAGTGAGTCCCCTAGTAACCCAATGCTGACAAGGGTGGCATCACCTGTAATGACAACGCAGTCCTATCTCAGTAGCCACAGAGACTGATTCCAGGAATGCCAGAGATAACGAAATCTGAGGATGCTCAAATCCCTTAATAACAATACATATAGCCTAAGTACACTCTCTCAATGACTTTAAAGCATCTCTACATTATTTACAAAGCCTAATGCAATAAATATAAAATCTACGTAAGCTGTTGTTAGCCTGCATGGTTTAGAGAACAATGACAAGAAAAATGTCTATTTGCCCAATAGAATCACAAACGTTTTTTCAGATAGATTCAAAAGGAAGTCAGTTGAGGGCAAGGGTGTAGAATGCATGGGTACAGGGGACTGAGTACCCATTCAGAGGGACAGGTAGTAATGATAAGGGCCTTGAGTTGAAGTGGGAGCATCCCCCTGAAGATCAAGGCACAGATGAGGGAAAGCTGGCAGCGGACTAAAAACTTGATGAGGATACTGACCAACAGGGTGGCCTCCCAGGGTACTCAAGTGCCACCAGAGTAGACAGGGAAGTTACCAGGCTTGCACACAGGCCACCCATCACCAAATGCTCCTCCCACTAACCTAAACAGGGTGTGAGGCACCCAGACACTATCCTTGCCTTCTGACAGGCGCAGGCGCAGTGCTTTTTCTTATTCTTGCCAACTCTTTGAGATAAGTCAAAAATTGGATGAATCTGAGCAGGAATGAAGTAGGGCAATGGAAGCTGTGGACTGGCAAGTGTCATCTGAGCACGGATTCTAGCACGAAACAACAGTTAACAGAATGGCTTACGAGTGAAGCGTCCTTTAAGGATACCTGGTTTCGTACTAGCTTTCTGGAATTCCTAGCAATTTGGATCTGTAAGGTTCTCCACTCCAGTAAGTCACTGGGTTCTAGCACACACAAAGAGTTGCACTCTCTGGAAGGAGAGGAGATGAAATGCCTGGTTCTCATAAGTTCCCAACAGTCCACTGGGCTGGGAGACCAAGATGGGAATGACCTAGAAACTTTAAGCATCTGGGTGGATCTGCAGGTGTCTGAATGCAGCAGAGCCGAAGCGAGTGCTGGGGACTCTGGAAGCAAACTCATAGCCCAGGGTGACTTGGAGGCCAATCTAGAATTAGAAACTGGGCACTAAGGTCCCCAAATAGCCGACGGCTTGCTCTAACGCACAGCTCACCACGCATGCTGCCAATTGATTCAAATGACTCCCAGACCCTTGGAAGAGGGGAATGCTGAGTTCCAGAGGCCTCGCTCCAGGCGCTGTGCCTTGCTTGTCTATTCCAGTGTATGGCTGTTACAGAAGAAAGAGCTGTAGAGCTGTATGAATAGGAAAATAGTCTAAATCAGTAGAGATACAGAACTGGCGCTGAAATGGGCAAAGATGACAGAGTTGGCCCCCAAACTTTGTAGTGATGAAACACTACTGATTTATGGAAAAGAAAACAAGTATGAGGGCAGAAGAACCTAGAAACAGAAAAATAGATCTACTTGAGGAATTAGATCCCAAAGAAAATGTCTCATTAATATTAATGGTGTAATATTAATATTAATGAGGGTTGGCAAGATAGCTCACCTAAGAACCTGCTTAGGCAAGCTCAGGGACTGGGGTTTGATCCTGGGTACCACATGCAGTGCCAGCCCTGCCCCCAGGTGTGCTGAGCCGGCTGCAGAGTCCTGGCGTGGTGGCACACGCCTGCAATTCCAGCACTGGGGAGGCTAAAAGGAGGATCACTACAAGTCCAAGTTGCATAGTGTATCAAATACATAAATTTTAGACAAAGAAAAATACTAATGAGGTAAAGTTTAAAAATGATGGGGAAAAGACCAAAAGAACAATCTCGGAAAGAGCACAAATTCACGCAAACTCAGAAAACCAAACCAATTTCAGCAAAAGCAAATATTCTGCTGAGTCAGAACTGGTAGCTGCCGGAAGCCCAGAGATGGGGAGCATCTCTATGGGAGACCCACCGAGTAACTCCCACATGTGGTCATCTCAGTGGCACTTGACACCTGTGTCTGAGCAGGAGATGACAGGCAACAGGGGCTGCCACCTTAGCCTTACCAGCAGCCCACAAGAGACAGAGCTACACCCACCTGGCCTGGCAACAATCTCTGAGACTCCAGGCCTCTGCTGCCATCAGGATCCACCCTAGGCTTGTGTTTGCCTCAGTTACTCCATCAACAAACAGATGCCACCACCTGGTCCTCCTTGAGAACCTAATGAGCCAGGTTAGAGGGAAGGTTTAGACATGCAATGTTTTGTTTTCTTTTGTTTTGATTTGATTTGATTTGATTTGAGCAGACATGTAGTGATTCTCCTGTTTTCAGCTTCCCAAGCACTGGAAATATAGGCATATGCCACCACACGCAGTCTCAGTTACCACCTCAGCATACCCCCAGGGGTGAGGTTGTCACGGGAGGCCTGGGATCGACCCCTGTGTCTGCCTAAGTAGATGCTTTAATCTCCTGAGCTGTCTGGCTGGCTCTTAGACATGCAAAGTTTTAAAAGCATCTTGATTTGTCTTTGTGTGAAATCATTTTTTTTTTTTTGAGAAACCAAATCAAGAAATTACTTACCTAAAATACTAAATAAGTATAAAATCTACTTATAGAATTAGAGAGCTGCTTTAAAAGCCACTTAGGCTCATGTAATTTTCTTCAGGTACTGTGGCATGAGTAGACTTCCTGAAATGTTGAAACTGGGGAGAGCTCTAACAAAAAAAAAAAAAAAAAAAAACCACCAAGCACACAAAGCAAAAGTTCTGAAAAAAATTCTCAGAACAATCTTGGAGCTTTTCAAATCAGTGAAAACTTCTCCCATACAACAGATCATAATAAATCTTCCTCTTCTATCCCAAACCTTAATACTTGGCCAGAGGACAGAGAAATATTAATGGGTAAATAATCAATAAAAGAAGCATCGTCTTTGCTCAGGAATTTGAGAAATAAATGAAAGCTGGCGATGTCAGAGTGAGTTCTAAGAGACATGTTTTGCTACATCAGATCTAGGTACTCTGAGATTCAATGTCCCCATGGGTCACTGAGACCATTTCTCTAGGTGGGGAGAGGGTCGTTGTCCCCAGTGGACTGGGCTTCTGTACACACCATGATGTACAGAGAGTGTGCTGCAGGGTGACCAGGCACTTGTGATCAGGAGCACAGCCACAGTCCAGCCCTGCAGATGGGACAGGAGACGCCACACCCAGGCTGGGGGGTGCTCTCTGTGGGCTTT
>PVJA010001884.1:51792-116756 GCA_004027025.1 Myocastor coypus
TGTGTGTGTGTGTGTGTGTATGTATGTATGTGTGTGTGTGTGTTTGAGACAGGGTCTCACTATGCAATTCAGGCTGGTTTTGAGCTCACTTTTGTAGCCCAGGCTGGTCTCAAACTCACATCAACCCTCCTGCCTCAGCCTCCCAAGTGCTGGGATTACAGGCATGTGCCACCATGCCCAGCTGACAAATACTAACCAGGCCTGACCCTGTTTAGCTTCCAAGATCAGACAAGATCAGGCACGTTCAGGGTGGTATGGCCGTAGACTCCATCTTGTTTTTTGAGAATGTTTAATGCAACCATTGGATGAGAGGTCTCAGTTTCCTCAAAGATAAAAGGTAAGTATGTAATATTACTGTCTCTACTCCATGAATCTGTTATGGGGTAAATGGAATAAAATATGTAAAGTACTTAGCAAAATATTTAGCACAAATAAGCACCTATTGAAGACTAGCCATATTTTATTATCTAAAACATGGCATGGGCACAGGTGTGTACTCTTCCAGACAACATGAACCAAACCTTTCCTGATGGCTGACAATGGATTGGGTAACTGAGTACCAGCAACAAGCATGAACTGTAAGACCCCCACATTACAAGGCCAAACCATAGAGAACTGAATTTTTTTTTTTTTTTTTTGAATGGGGAGTTGAACTCAGGACCTGCCACTTGCCAGGCAAACACCGTGCCACTGAGCTAGATTCCTGGCCCCAAGAACTGAATTATTTTCATTATCAAGCTGGTTTAATAAAACACAAGGTTCCATGATGCAAGAGATGTCAAACCAAAATGTGAGAGCTATACCCACTGTCAAAGAACTGGCTCAATCCTGCGGAGCCTTCCTCTGCAGCACACAAGGGTACCACGGGGAGCCCTGGGACCAAAGGCCACCACGCATCCTGAACACACAAGTAGATGATACCGCTGTTGCTGAAGAAGTGCCTGTCAGGCCAGAGACACGACAACAGGAGCGTTCCCAGAACCAACACAACATGTGCCACCTCCCCTTTGAAATCAAAGCTATCTGTCGCTCAGCCACTTCCTGAGCTGGCAGATTCCAGATGCACCCAAATGCATCAGAATAATCTGTGGACTCAGCCTTTGCTTATGTTCGGGGATCTGCTGGTTATTCTGCTCAAGCCTGAATTTCACATCCAAATCGGCAAGGCTAAGTGAAAGCCATCCAGAAAACCTGCAACCCGTGGCTGCTCTTAGTGGCTGCCCAGAGTCCAGCGGCAGGGTGGGTTCTGCTGGGGCTCTCATCCCATCCCCACACGGGAGTCTGGACAGAGCTGAGGCAGAGCCCACCTCCTGAGACAGAGCCCAGCTGTCCGCTTCCCAGCACAGCTCCTGGGCCTAAATTTCCTCAAAAGTAAAATAGGGATAATAATTTCACTCCTCCCGCAGAGTTGTGTGAAGGATTAAATGAAACTGTAAATTTAACACTTAGAACAAGAAATCTCCAGAGCCCGCCTCACACGGGAAGAGCAGAGTGGCACAGCTACAAGAAGGCTGCGTGGGACAGGGGTGTACACAGAGCTGATCTGAGGGCCTGCAAACCTGAGCTGCACGTGTAGGTCAGGCGGGTAGACTCCCAACCTGCTCGCTTGGAAGACAGACCCTCCTGGGTAACCCCTCGAGAATTCGGGAGGAAGTGCCCCTCACTGTTTCTCTAACACATTTTTATTAGAGATGGAAATGACAGTAGAGGTCAGCTGATTTTGAAGGAGGAACCTGGTCTTTCACTGCTTCTCTGAGATGAGAACAAAGTAAAATTTCTTTTCTTTTTTTTTTTTTTGGTCTTTTTTGAGACAGGGTCTCACTATGCAGTTCAGGCTGGCCTTGAGCTCACTTTTGTAGCCCAGGCTGGTCTCAAACTCACACCGATCCTCCTGCCTCAGCCTCCCGAGTGCTGGGATTACAGGTGTGAGCCACCACACCCAGCTAAAATTTCTTAATGATTTCATGTTTTTTACCTTAAAAACCACTAATCACTCTATAATCACAGGATGTGTCGTCTCATCCTCCAGAGACTAAGCTCCATGAGGACAGGGACCTCGTCTTTCTTCCTTGCCTAGGATGGCTTCTGATGTGGGATGGGCACTGAGTAAACTCACAGAAGAAAGGAAGAGAGGAGGGAGAAAGAGTGGAAGAGACTAGACATAAAACACACGGTCCTGTTAGGCCAGCCAAATAGCTCAACAGATAAAGGGCCTACAAGCAGGCACAGGGGTCACAGGTTCCATCCCCAGGCCTGCTTTGCCAGCCCCACCCCCAGGGTGCACTGAGAGGGCAATTGAGACTGGGCATAGTGGTGCGTGCCTGCAATCCCAGCTCTTGGGAGGCTGTAAACAAGAAGGTCACTACATGTCCAGTCTAGTAGTGAGACCCTGAACACCCTGTAGATGCTTCCCTAAAAAAATACAGAAAATTGGGGCTGGGGAGATAGCTCCGCGGCATAAGCACCTGCCTGGCAAGTGCAAGCTCGTGAGTTCAAACCCCGGTTCTGCCAAAATAAATAAATAAATGAAACACATGGTCCTGTAACATTAGGCACACTCAGCCCTCATCTGAGTCACACTGAGAGAATCATCCCTTCACAGTGGTGCCCTGAGCAGATTTTGTTGGCGAGCACCCAGTCAGAGTACTGGCGCCATCTTTTTAATGACTGAATTTTAGTCTCATAAAGCTGGAATTGGCCCTAAACCAATAATTTAAACATTACAAAGATTGTCAAGTATTTTGTTTGAATTTTTCCCAGTCTCTTTTATTAAGGAAATGTGCATTTTAGCCATTGACTTTGGTCTACCTTTTATGGCTTTTTATACATCATATTTTTAATTACTGCATTGCTGAGTAAAAATTATTGTCTTTGGAAGGTGAATGCAGGGTTGAGATAATTTCTCAAAGCTGCCTATGAAAATTATATGATATCCCACCAAAAAGGAATTACTACTTTACCTGGAATTTCCTCATGCTCTCAGTCCTCAGTCTGAACTCTATTAAGTTGCCTATTTATATACCACTTACAGTAAATCCTGCAGATCTGATCACCCACTATTCTAAATTTTGAACACCCACTGCATGCCCTCCTGGCCCAGAAAAAATTCAACTGCTTTCCATTCTTTACTGCTGTCTTAATTAAAAAGAAAAGAAAACCAACCTAGCTTTGAAGCAGCCATAAAATTCAAGATCTTTCTTGGGGATTCAAGAAAGAACATTCGCCAAGAAGAGCTTTACTTCTATGCATTCTGAAGAAATGAAAAGGCCCTGGGATCAGAAGTGATCCCCCAGCCAATGCCATCATTCAGGAGAGTTTCCCTCATCTACAGAGGGTCCCACAGGAGGATAGCTGAGGTAATTGACAATTGGCTAACCTTAGAGTTGAGGAAACTTGGAGGAACACAGTGGGAAGAGATGAGGTAGTAGGGCTACCTCAGAACCCCAATCTCCCAGCCAGTCTATATCCCTGGCCAGGCTGCTGCCCCCAGCCCAGCCCAAACAATCCTTGGCACTATCCTCCCTGGCTCCAACTTTGGTTTAGGCCAGGCCTGTGCCCCCCTGCTACAGCACTCTCCATTCACCTAATCATCTCTCTGAATGTTATCAGATGCTTGCTTCTACTTCTGCACAAGAATAGTTCAGCGTCTGTGACAAGAAAAAAATCACCCTGAGACCAAGAGTAGAGACATCTTGGGAACGGACACGGACTTGATACCCTGGTTTAACCGGGTGGCCCCTACTGTGTGTGCTTTCCAAGGGTCACAATAGGCAGGATGTCCCCATCCAGAGGGACCCAGAAGGCCCAACAGACAGGGAGCTCTGGGGCTGCGGACACTTTCTCTTAAAGTGCAGCTGTCTCCCGCCTTGCCCTAGTCATGGTTCACTGTAATCATGGTCCACTGTCCTCAAAGCACTGGCTGCAGCCACAGACAATATTAAGCTTCTTCACAACAGAGTCCTTCAGAAAGTTTCCTAACGAGACCCAAAGCCGTAGAGCTGAGAAATGCAACTTTCTAGAAAACCCTTGGCATTCTGTGTAAGCTCACAGATTATAACTAGCAGGCAACATTTTCTAGATGGCTCCAGGTAAACACCCACCCTTACCTCAAACATACATAGATGTGTAACTACTGCTGCCTTCCTGTGCAGAGTGGAAGTCCTAGGCCAAATCCAAACTTTTGTTGCAGCTTCAGCTGTTCTGTTGAAATTTTATCACACACCCAGATCCCAGAAGTAATTTTAAGTATCTCCAGGGCCACTCTGTGCATTCCAGCCAACTGGTCAACTCAACTAATAAGCAGGGACTTAATCGCCCGGGCTTTCAGCTTTTCTCACTGAGTTTGGATCCCCTGTTGCTACTGACGTTGGAAGCTGCCCCAAGGCTAGGAGTTCAGTACTTCTTCACAAGCTTACTCCTTCCCACAGCCTACTTCCCCGCTCCCCACAGGGATTAGGGATTATCTCCGTTACTTCTCTTCTTGCTGGGACAAAATACCCAACCCCCCACAGCAACCACTGAAGAACAGTAGCCATGGCCCTCCACTATCCCATGGCCGTAGGCCTCAACAAGTGCCACAAGGAGACTAAGAATATGAGCAAACCGAGGCATGGCCGCCATAGCAGGCGCCTCACCAAACACACCAAGTTCGTGAAGGACATGATCCGGGAAATGTGCGGCTTTGCCCCCTACAAGCAGCATGCTGTGGAGCTGCTCAAGGTCTCCAAGGACAAACGCGCCCTCAACAACCCCCCATGTTAAAGGAAGAAAAGTTTATTGCAGCTAATAGTTGGTGAAGATTTCAGTCCACAGTCACCTGGCTCCGAAGCAGGACGGCATAGGAGAGTGGCATTGACGAGAAATGGTCCAAGGCAGGCAGGCAGGTGACAGCCATGCAGCAAGCAGCATGAGCGGTGGCAGCAGCCTGCCTCTCCTTTTTTTCCCTTTTAGACAGTCTTTCACAGTGTCACTCTCTCCCAGAGTGCGCCTGCCCATTATCCACACCCTGAGCTATACCGGACCCATCAGGGGACTGATTTAGCAATCACACACCCTTAATCCCAGCATCACACACTCTAGATCCAGCCACCTCCAAAAAGCCCCACCTGTGACCACATGGGGCTGTGGGGATCATTTAGCTACAGGTCCTAGCAGGGTTCTTGCCAAGAGCCCCTGCCCTTGACTTTTTCTCACATTTATCATGCAAGATCCTACTCACCACCTCTCCCAGGCTACTCTCCCCTTCTGCAGAGTTCATTGTAAGCCAAACATCATTCCTAAAGCTAAGTTTCTTTGATTCCTTTACCGGAATGTATTTCTTCTTATAAATCCCCCAAATGGTTTTCTTTTCCCCTTGGGTATCCACACTCCACACTGTGTTGTACTATTTATGTGTTCATCTCTTGAGAGGGTGAACTATTCAAGGGCAGAAAATATATATTATCCTCCTTGGAACCCCAGGAAGCCTCTAGCTCAATATTTTTATAAATGGAAATCACTCATTAAGTGTCTTTGATTCATTGTCAATCATTAATTACCCTTCATCTCAAGAAAAAGTAATAAAGTTTGCATGCCACTATTTAGGCCTGTTACAAAATACCTGACTTCCATTTTTAACATTGCAGGGTTATCAATTATAGTTAAAGGGATTGCCGGTCCCTGAATATTTCTAGAAAATTATATGGTATGATAACATAAATATTTTAATCTTATTTCCTGTGCATTTATTTATTTATTTATTTATTTGTAAAGCAATAGAAATTCAGGTAAATGAATTAATATTCAAAGAATCCATAAATTAAAGTACTAGGCACCCCAATAGAGATCTGAGGTCGCATACAAGCTATGTCTGTGCTCCTGATTCCTAATCCAAGATAAATCCCTGTAATGTGGACCAGGTGGCTTTACTGTGAACCTTGTCCTATATCCACATTACTTTTTCAGTGATAGTTGCTGGCCCCTCATTTTAGATGTCCGGTTCCTCACCGTATTAGCATTATTCCCTCAGAGGTGACATGTTCACTCACTGAGACCCTACTTTAAGTGGCACTGAGAATGTAAGGTAACAAAGGACCTGAAAGCAATCATATCCCCGTGATCCAAACTTGTACCCAAAGTTAATGACAGAACTAAGAGGCAAGGCCTTTGGGGAGCAGTGGAGCTATTATATCATTCCTCACTGATGTAATCAGCACCCTCATGTCGGGGCTCAAGGCAATAAGTCTGGGTCCATGTTAAAAACAGAGAAGTGAGGCACTGTCTTGGGCATGGAGCTGTCACTAGATCCTGAGAGCCATGGGTGTTCTGTTGGAATTCCTGAGTGCGAGTGCCTGGACTAGCACTTCTCAGCTCCCAAAGCCGTAAAAATTAAATTTGCATTAGTGATAAGTTGCTTCCATGGGCTTTTGTTCCAGCAGAACAAGTGGACTAAGACAAGCCTATGTTTAAATGGGTAATCAAACACTCCATCAACCTTGAGCCTACCGCTAGCTCCTCCTACCTTGTATCCATTCAGTGAATGGTGTCTGGCTTGGTAGACTCAGTCTCTGCCCGTCCTGAAGCAATGACCCCCTGGCCTCCCTTCACGCATTACTAAATTTGTCCTCTATTCCTTATTTCATCTCTTTGCTGTGCCCCTCATATGGGCATTTGGGGGTCTTGGCCCAGTCCCTGATGCTGGTTAGCAGATGAAATGTTATCCTACTACAGCGTTTGTGCCTGAGCCACCCTCCTGTTACTGGTCCCTAAGTAGAAGAACAGTGATGCAGGCAATTCAGATGCAGCAGAGCAGTCGTTATGTGCTTCCTTTACATGAAGAGACAAAGGTTCTCAAAGAAAACAAAAACACTCATATGCTGGGGTTTCTGAGCTCTTTGGTAAGAATGCATCTCCTGCCCATAAAATGGTGAAGAACCAAAAAATATTAATTTGTATCTTTATTTTGCTGTCACACCTCAAGTTGAAAAAAACAGCTACAGTACATGAGAAGGGCTTGGTTAAGAGAAAAGGCATTGTATTTGTTGGTCAAAAACATGAACAGGAAAACTGGTCAAGCAATGGCCATGACTCATCCAGATGGCTGATCTGGATGGCTGTCAAAAGTTGTACAAAGCACTGTACATGGTCCCAGAGTAAATCCTGAGGGGATTTGACTGACCTTGAGAGATACAAAAACTTTATGTTTTGTTATACAGGTCTTGTTAAAGTTTAAGCATGACACATAAAACGTAAAGGTAGTTTAGTATGCTGAGCTATAAAAAGCTCAAATCAACAGTTTCCAACATTGCCGGTTTCACCAGTAACCCACTGCAATTATGGAACATTTAACTATGTATACAACTACCTTCTCTCAGATCGAAGAGAAGAAATCTATTGTACCAATAACCATTAGAAAATTTATCACGTCTACACCCTGTGCCCTGTATAACTACAATGAGGACAACAATATGCATTGTGTCAATTATTGGGAATGTACTACTAATGTGTTTTGAAACTGTCACATTGTAATTTCTTATTAAAAGTAATTTTAAAAGAAAGAAAGAAATAATAACATCTACCCAATTCTGTCATAACATACAAGAAAAAAAATTTAGATTTTAATATAAAAAAGACATGAGTAGGAACCTTGTTTCCACTGATAGCAGCAACATGTTGCTCCAGAAAGGAGGGACCTATGTGAAGATTTCAGCAAGGGATCCCCCAAAAAGGAGCAAAGACAGCTGCAGAGATCACAGCTGACAATGAAGAAGCTGCTGTCATGTTTTCAGCAGAGCCAAAGAAGTTGACTAAGACCAAAGGATATGATTCAAAGCACATCTTTAGCTGTGAGAAAACCACATCCCCTGGAAGAGGTTCCATACAACCTATATTCCTAAAAGAACAAAGCAGGTAAATGCGACTGCAGTTTCTTCATTGTCAGATGTAACTGCTGCAGGGCCAGTCAAATAGTTCAGTGGACTAAAGCACCTGCTTAGGCAGGTGCAGTGATGAGGGTTCAATCCCCCGTGTGACACGTCGACCCCTCCCCCAGGACGCTCTGAGAAGGCAATTGAGACTGGGTGGGGTGGTGCCTGCCTGAAATCCCAGCTCTTGGGAAGCTAAAAAGAGGAGAATCACTCTGAGTCCAATCTGTGTAGTGAGACCCTGTACTAAATAAATATATATATAAATGTATATTTTTTTAAAGATGTGACTGCTGCAGTTTTGTTACTTCTTTGGGGATCCCCTGCTCAAGCAAGCTTCCCCGAGGTGCTGAGCCCCAGCCTGTGGGGGTGGCCTGCTGTTCTTGGGGCAGTGCTGTGCATTGAGCGTGGGCCACACACTGAGCACACTCCCTCTCTTCTCCAAAACTTTGCTCTTACTCACTTGAGGCAATTCTCAGACATGATTCCTTGTTTAAACGTCTCAGAACCTTAGCAGACCCAGAAAAGATCAGAGCTCAGTTTGCACTAAATTAGAGAGTCGGGCCAACGATGCAGACAATAAATATTCATGTGCTCCAAACCAGGAAAATACATCAAGACATTTGGGTGAGGTCATGGGTCCCAGTGCCCACAGTGGACACAACGGTGACACTCAGGGTGCTCAGCAAGCCTCATGCTATGAAGAGCACAGCACCTACAGGGTCAGGCCTCGAGTGATCTTGACACCTTCCAGGGATTTATGGGAGAATAGCCAGCTGGTAGGCATCCACCTAAAAGATATTGCTTCTTGTGAAATATACCTTAAAGAAAAGATTTTAGCCCAATTTGCATATATGTTACCCACTCACTGTAACTAAAAGACACAGAGTAAATAAATGGTATTAACTGTGTTATTTTCCCTTGTGAAACATCACAAGACATCCAAACTTTAGGAAGAGGCTGCACTTGCACTAGCAATGTGCTCAATGAATCCCGTCAACAACAGAAAGGAGAAAAATAACAATGATTCCTGCACTGATTTTTTTGACAGTGCCATATTTAAAATCATAATGTATATCCTTGCCCATATCCACCTATGGTGAACCATCTGTACACTACAGTTAAAGTTCCTGACTCATGAGGAGAGCTTCATGTGGAACATAAGAGAGAAATACCCAGGAAACTGTAGGTGGCATTGACTACTGGTACCATCTCTTGAATCTCTTAAACCTGGTCCATTAAAAAGTAGCCTGGGGCCAGTCACATAGCTCACCTGACTAAAGCGCCTGCTTAGGCAGGCATAGGGACCAGGGTCCAACCCTTGGCATGCAGCACTGGCCTTGCCCCCTGGAGCCTGCTGAGATGATGACTGAGACTAGGCCTGGTGGCACATGCCTGTAATCCCAGCTCTTAGGAGGCTGACAATGGGAGGATCACTACAAGTCTTATCTGTGTAGTAAGACCCTGAAGATCTTATACATTAAAAAAAAAAAAAAAAAAAAAAAAAAAAAAAAAAAAAAAAAAAAAAAAAAAAAGTAGCCTGTGTAACATTTGCTTCTGGGCTGGCAAGATGGCTCAGCAGTCTAAAGTGCCTGCTTAGGCAAGCCTAGGCAACCACAGGGACCATGGTTTGATCCCCAGCACCACATGCTGTGCCAGCCCCACCCCCAGGGCAGGTTGAGCTGGCCATAACAAAAAAGAAAAAAGAAAGAAAAAGATTTGCTTCTCAAATGTAGAGAAACATAGAGGTAGAATGGCTACCAAGTCACAGATGTGTTCATTCTTTATCCTCATTAAAAAGTGTTCCTGGGCAGCAAAAACTTCAACTGAACTTGGCATGGGAGGACAGTGTTTAAGATGGTGTGAAGTACAGCTCAGAGCCATGGCACAGCTCGTCCCCAGCATTAGAGCTCCCTGCATGTGACAAGTGTCTCAATTAGGACAATAGCCAAACAAGCCGAGCTGAGCTGCCCACCATTCAGTTGGGAACATTTCCCGCCACAGGACATGGGAACCACATACTTGCATGGCCCTAGGAAGTGGACACCAAGCTCTATGGGCAGGAGGAAATGAGGGACAGAGGCATATTCTCTGCCTCTGCTGGGTCACTGGTGCAAGCATCTCCCAGACCAAGACGAGATGATGGTGAAGTCCCAAAGCAAGGCAAGACGGCAGCCCTGGGACACGCCCCCAGGGATGGCCAATGAGAGGATTTCACTCCGTCTTCAGTTTGAGCAGACTCAGGTATAGGAGACTGAGCCTCAAAACAAGCTTTTAACCCATGTACTACAGGATAAACCCAATGCAGCTCTTTTATTTCTTATAACTAAAAGTACCAGGGTCCGAGGAAATACCTCCGTGGCATAAGTAACTGCCTAGCAAGCACAAGGTCATGAGTTTCAACCCCAGTCCCACCAAAGAAAAAAAAGTAAAAACTCCTGGGGCCAGGGAGATAGCTCTGTGACACAAGTGCCTGTCTGGCAAGTGCAAGGTCATGAGTTCGAACCCTGGTCCTGCCAAAAAAAAATAAAATAAAAGTACCATTCCCTGACCACCTTACATACTTTCAAGCCAAGAAGTTCCTCCTATCTGATCCCTCAGCCCACCTGGGTCTCATTTAAAACACTATTTCTTCAGAAACTAACTACAAGTTGATTTCTCTCTTTCTTTTTTTTTCTTTGCACATATTTCTCAGTGGTACAAAGAAGGGACCATGAGGACAATAACTGAGTGACTTGGTGGTTAATTTTAAGAGTAATATTTTACTTGTTTGTGCATTATTGGCCTTGTTACCCTCTGTCCTACTTAAAAGGATATTATTGTGTAGTCCAGAGGCATTTTCCCCTAGGAAAACAAGAAAAAGAGTAGGAGTAAAACAACTGAAATCTAGCATTTCCTGTTGGTATTCTAAAATATGTGGGCTGTTCATTCAAACTGGGAAACTTAGGAAAATATGATCACAAGACCAGATCAAAAACTGGGACTATAAGTTTATTAGACCCTAAACTCCTTATTGAAGGCTATCACTCATTCTGTTACCAATACTCACGATTAACCTAACACCACAGACTGTTCTTCCATAGTCACCCATGCTTCCCCATCCTCCTTATACTCCCAGGACCCTGTGTTACTGGGCTCCAGCACTGATCCTGTGGGCAGGCCTACATGCCAAAGATTGAGCAAGAAAAGAAAAAGTGCCAGGGAAAGGGCCAAGTTTCTATGTGGAGGAATCTGGTAATTACAAGGCTTACTTACAGTTTAAGTGGGCTGCTTTGGGGTACATTTGGTTTAATAGACCTAGTGGCACAAAAACACATCTTAAAAATTTAACAATAACACATATTTCTCAGTGGTACAAAAAAGGGACCGTGAGGACAATGAGTTGTTTATAGAACCTTGGATTGAACAGATGATGCTCTTGACTACAGTGATGGAAGGACATAGGAGGGAAAAGGAAAGTTCCAGAGAGGGAAGCAACTGATTCATCTGCTGGAGGCTGGAGAACAGAATGATATCTTAGTATAGGGGTTTGGGCCATGGACTCCCAGATAATCAGCAGTTATCACTGACAGGGATAAGAAAAATAACTCATATGAAATATACTTGTCTTAGTTATTTTTTACTCGTTGCTGAGACAAATACCTGATACTCAAAATGAAGGAAGGAAAGTTTTATTTAGCACTGAGATTACAGGAGTGCACCACCATGCCCAGTCTCAATCGCCTTCTGAGTGCACCCAAAGGGCAGGACCAGCACAACATGCTAGAGATCGAACCCCAGCCGCTGAGCTGTGCCTAAGCAGACACTGTAGTCCGCTAAGCTATCTGGTCAGCTGATTGTTTTCATGAAAGCTTTGTATTGTTCCTCTCATGAATCCAGTACACATTTTAACTTATACTAAATATTTACTTCAGAGGAGAGAGGTTCTGAGCCAGGCATGGTGGCGTATGCATGTAATTCCAGCACTTGGGAGGCTGAGGCAGGAGGATCGGTGCAAGTTCGAGACCAACCTAGGCTACAAAAGTGAGCTCAAGGCCAACCTGAACTTCATAACGAGACACTGTCTCAAAAAAAAGACAAAAAAGAAAAAAAAAAAAAAAAAAAGAGGAGAGAGGTTCTAATGTAAATGATACTTATTTAATTTAAATTTTAAATTGTTCAGTTGTGATATATAAGAAAGCAAATGACTTTTATATAAAAAGCATTTATGGACCAAGAAGATAGCTTAGCAGTTTAACCACTGCTTAGGCAAGTGTAAGGACCCATGTTTGATCCCCAGTACCACATGCAGCTCTAGTCCCACCCCTGGATGTACTGAGCTGGCCACCAAGACTGAGTAGAACAGGGCAGAGAGCATCCAATTCATGGCGGCAGAACAGCAACAATTGTGACAGAGGCAACGGACCAACCAGGGCAGCAGAGCAACAGCCTCAGTCTGTCTCTCTGCCTCCCTTTAAATTACATCAGGCTCTCCACCTTAGCCTGTCCACCTCAGGCCACATCTATAATTCCCAGCAGTACTCAGACCCATAATCTCATCAGTACTAAAACACACAATCCCAGTGTCTCATGAGTCAAGTCTCAAACTCTTCAAGTCTCCACCCCATGATTGCATGAGGTTTTGGGGGGACAACTAGACATAAACTGTAACAACAAGGAAGGCCCAAAAGTCAGTGCTGAAAGCTAAAACCTATATGCCAGAAAGATGCAGGATCTGTGCTAGCAGGTTGAAGGATCTGAACTAGAGCCAGGAAGCAACACTCAGGTAACCACTACAGCTCTCATGGTGCCACAGCCATATTGAACAGCAGTTAGGTCCTCAGCTTCTCAAGTGATGAGGAAAGCTGAGTTTCCATTAGGAAAGCCAGTGTGACAAGCTTCTCCAGCAGACTGAGCAGGGCACCACCTTCCCCTCCAGAACCAGGAAGTGCTTCTCAAGGTGAGAGCCAGAGCACTGCCAAAGTGAACCATGGCCATTCTCAGGGACATGGAGGTCCCAAACTCCTCCTCTGAGAAAAACAAAGTTCACCGGGAAAGCTAGCATGACAAGGTCTTCCAAGGGAAGTGACAGCTCCGTACAGCTTTTGACAGCACCCAACAGCCTCCCTAACTGCCTCTCCTTCTCCTCCAGTTCTGCCTCTTACTCTGCTGGCAACAGTCCTCCGGTGGGCCTCACACACCCAGCACCACACTAGTTCAGTTCAGCTGGGTATACCAAATTGACCACCACTTGGCAGTCCACCAGAGTAGCCCTGGCTGGCATTGAACTCATGATGACCACTCCTGTCTCAGCCTGCTGAGTGCTGGGATTACAGTCATGTACCACCACACTCAGTTGGCAAACCTTGTAGGATTTTCAATGATACAAACAGCCAGCTGCACCATGCGTATCAAAGGTTCTCTACCGTTGATATATAACGGACTGAAAATTAGACTGATAGATCAAAGAACATAAAAAGCATGCAAGATAATAATCAAAGTATGTCTTATATGTACTGTCTACACTGAATTATAACAACTTTTTTCTGTCATTTTTCTTATTTTCTGCCTTTTATTATATATTTTATATATGTTGAATTTTTCATATGAGAGAAACCACGCAATATATGAGCTTGTGAATCTGAGTTACTTTAACATTATGGTCTCAGATACATCCATTTTTCTACAAATGATTAAAGTTTGTCCTGCTTTGAGGCAGAGTACTACTCCACTGTGGATAAATATCACATTTTTAAAACCTGTTCATCTATTGATGGACATACAGGCTATTTTCAAGTGGGGTAGTTGACACTGGGTCAACTTGAAATACGTCAGAAGCTTGGCTGGATTGGCAGCCCCGCCCTAGGGTAAGGAGGGCAAGCCCTAGAGTGACTCAGCACAGAAAGGGTACAGAAAGGGGCTGAGGAAGGCTTCTGTGTGTGCCACTTCCCTGGAGGAACATCAGTCTTCACATTCAGCATGGAAGGAAGAGAGAGAGACTTGATGGAAAGACGCCACAGATGCTGCTCCTCCTCTGCTCTGTTGTTTGCTGCCACCATGAACTGCTACCATTTGCCTTGGAGCCAGCAGCTAATGGACTGAAACCTCCACTAACTATGAGTGTCGGTATTTTGTCCTAGGAGCAAGTAAAAGGTAATCGATACACCAAGATTTAGCTATTATGGATTGTGCTGCTATAAACATGAGGATGCATACATCACTGGGGTATGATATTTTTAACTGT
This sequence comes from Myocastor coypus, assembly GCA_004027025.1. Taxonomy (NCBI): domain Eukaryota; kingdom Metazoa; phylum Chordata; class Mammalia; order Rodentia; family Myocastoridae; genus Myocastor; species Myocastor coypus. The sequence continues at coordinate 65,917 of PVJA010001884.1, forward strand.
CTTGGGAAGATACTTAGAAATGGAAGGGTTGTCAAACAGAATTTCTACTTTTAGCTTTTTGGTAAATCTCTATAGTGATTTCCACAGTGGTTATATCAGTTTACAGTCCCACTATCAATGAAGATGGCTTCTTCTCTCCCCACATCCCCACCAGCATTTGTTACTGACTTCTTGATGGTAGCAATTCTTTCAGTGTTATTTTAATTTGCATTTCTTGAATGACCAGAAAAGTGCATTATTTTTTTCATGCATTTATTGGTCATTTGTATTTCTTAATACAGTAAATGAAAATTTCTATTTATTTCAGATGTCCATTTTTAACAAGGTCTTTAAATTTGGGGCTCTAGGGCCTACAAGATAGCTCAGTGGACTAAGCACCTGTTTAGGAAAGCTCAGGGACTGGGGTTCAATCCCCAATACTTATGCTGTACAGGCCCACCCCCTGTGTGCTGAGCAGGCCACAGAGACCAAGGGTAGTGGCACATGCCTGTAATCCTAGCACTGGGAAAGCTGAAAATAGAAGGATCACTACGAGTTCAAGCTGAGCAGTGAGACCCTGTATCAAATACATGAATTTGGGGGTCTGGTTTTTCTTCTTTAATTTTTTATATATTCTAGATATTAGTCCTTTGCAGCTAGGAAAATATTTTCCTGCTCTGTCACTTGTCTTTACTCTGTTGTTGGTCTCCGCTGCTGTGCAGAAGCTTTTGATCTCACTTGCTGATTCTTATTATTTCTTGTGTGACTGGGGTTTTGTTCAGAAAGTACAGCCTAAACCTGTCTTTCTTCAAAAGCTGTGGGGGGGGGGGGGATTTGAGGGGTTGTCTTTGTTTTTGTTCTGCTGGGTTTTTTTGAAAAAGAATCATAGAAACAAATTTTATTGAGTCATAAGATATTATTTACACAACTCTTTGAAAATGCATTTGAAAATTTGGAAACATGTTAGGAAGACAGCCACAAGAATTAATACAAAGTGTATTGTTGTCTTCATAGTAGTTGTTCAGAGTATAAGATACAGATGTGATAACTTTCTAAACACAATTAATACAATTCTTTCTTCTTCTTGAACTAAGAGAAAGTAGCTGTATGTATAGTCCAATAGTGCATAATCGTAGTAGGTTATCAGCAGAACTGGCAATGTCAGAAGCTATTGACTTCAGCCTATTACAGCTCAGCATATTAATATGGCTTTACCTTTTATACCTTATGGTTAAAATTTTCTGCTAGATGGTTAAGACCAAGATAAAACAAGACCTATATAACAAAAAAAAATACAATTTTTGTATCTGACAAGGTCAGTCAAATCCCTTCAGGATCTACCCTGAAACCATGAATAGCATCCTGTAGATCTTTTGTCAGTGTCAGACATCTGGATAAATCACAACCATTGCTTGACCAGTTTGCTCTCTTTAAAAGTCTGAGAGAATGTTTTCTCTCTAGGTGACTCACCTTAGGCACACTATACATCATTGACCTCTTTCCTCTGTGGCCCCATAATCTCCTTAAACAGAAAATTTGGGACACCAGTGAGTTATATGGTGGTACAGTACAGGTTCTCTTATGTCCTGTCTCTGAGGCTTTCCGAGTTGCTTTTCTGTTGTAATCCAGTGGGAGAGAGATATACAACTAGGCCTCGGTCTTTAGGACACCAATGTCACTGGCCTGCAAGCTCCACAAATAAATATTCCCCTTTTTTTCGACTAATGTGAGACAGGAAAGCTACAGGGGCTACACTGGGCATAACCCTTCTTTGTGCTAAAAGCCTAGGGGGTCTAGAGTTGGGTATTTCCCTTCCTTCAGTTAGGAGCTGATAAAACACTCTCTCTTGGTGAAATGTCTTTATTAAAAGAGAAAACAATTTATTCGATGTATTTCCAAATAGTTACTCTTCCTTTTCTCTTCCCCGTGCTTTGGGATTTTTCTCCCATTTTCACCCTGAGAACCTGACCAGGCTCTAGGAAATAAAACTCACAAATGTATAGGGCTTTGCTCTGACTAAACTCCAGCATTTTTAATTCTCAAACTGGTCCATTGCAAGCCTCTAGCAACTCTTCACCTAGTGTTTCTACCAGTTCCAGCTCCAGGCGTAGATTCTTATTGATGAGCTTCTATTCCCAAAAAGTGATGATTCTTCTTATATTTATCTCTCAAATTAAAAAAAAAGTAAGCAAAATCTTAAAGAAGAAGGTAATAATTTGACTGCATACAATGAACTTAGACTGCATCCAAATTTGAGTTTTGATTCAACAATGTATCTCAAACGAAATGAACCAGCAGAAAGGGTAGGAAGATTAAAGCATAATGCAGGAGACCAAGTATTCCAAGAACAGGATACAGCGGAGACAACAATCATTCCACTACTAATTCCCCATGCTCCCAGACTTTTTCCAGAACCACATCGTTTGGCTCTGGTCCAGTGATAAATTGATGGTCCAAGGAATGTACTACGACTGGAAGTGACATGCCAGACCAAGGAGATAAGAATCAGTATGTCTCCTGCTCTCCTCTTCAAACATGGTAGCCTTGCAGGCCACAAGCTCCAGAAGGAGGAAGCTTCATTACTGTTGTCAAACAAGGAAACACAAGGGCAAGCATGGACCCTCGTGGGGCTGACTGGATTCTGAGATATCGATGTAAATGTATATGTGTTTTAATATATGAAACAGACAGAAATAAATGTTCATCATAGTGTACATAGGTATACTTCCTAACTTTGCTCATTAAAATAAATTAGAAGCAGTGATGTCCTAGTAGCAATAATCACACCTCACATTCACCTCCTTGTTCATAAATACTAATAAAAGAATCATATAAAAAATGGCTGAGTCCAGGCCTAGAGCATAAAAAACAAAAGATGACCCTAGTCACAACCTTGTAATGATAGCAAGAAATACAAAACAATGATAATAGAGAGGGAGAGGGAGAAGGGAAAGGAAGGGAGGGAGGGAGGAAGAAAGAAAGAAGGAAGGAAAACAGTTACCTGACTAGTTTCCAAATGACGAAACTCAGAACTTAAATATCATTAGTCTATACTGATATAGTTACTGAATGAACAAATAAATCAAAAAGAAGGGAAACATACTTATTTTTTAAATTTTATTTATTTATTTTTCTTGTTTCAGAACCTTTGTTTATTCACTCATTTTTATGGCCCGCTCAGCCTGCCCCGAGGGGAGGGCTGGCGCAGCATGTGGTGCCAGGGAATTGAACCGCAGTCCCTGAAGCCGCCCAAGCTTTCCCAAGCAGGCACTTCAGATCACTGAGCCATCCCGCCAGGCCCATGAAACATACTTATTTTTAAAAAATTAAAATTAAAATCCAGGGGATAAACATAGATTAAGGAAAATAGAAAACCACCAAAGAGCACCATAGGTCTAAATATAAATGCTAAAATAATGAGCAAAGTTTAAGCAGAAAAATGGTATTTTCCAAATCTCAAGCTATTTCTCCCAAAATGCTTAGTAATCATAAAAAGGGTATTAATAACTTCATGACGGTGATTTCTATAATGACCATCTTCTCCAAGTAAGCAGAGCTGATACTGTCTCCAAATATATATAACCATCATGCTTCTCTGCTGCATTACAATCAAAGCGGGCCTTCTCTAAACCAGTCTTCCAAGTAATGCATATCTTAAACTAATAAGAAGAAAACCAGATTAAGTGATATTCTATAAAATAGCTTATCATACTCTTCAAGATCATGGAAAACAAGGGCCAGCCAAATAGTTCAGCAGATTAAAGCATCTGCTTAGGCCGACGCAGTGACCAGGGTTCAATACCCAGCATGCCCTGCTGGCCCCACCCCCAGGACATGCTGAGACTGGGCGATTGAGCCTGGGAGTGATGGTGCACATGTAACCGCAGCACTAGGGAGGCTGAGCACAGGTGGATCACTATGAGTCTGATCTACGCAGTGAGACCTTATAGACCTTGTACTAAAGTTAAAAAAAAAAAAAGATCATGGAAAACAGGAAACAATGATAATGGTTCTCAAAAGAGAATAAGGCAACGTGAAGACAAAATGCAATATGGGATTTTGACTTGGATTCTAAAACAAATAAATATGTTATCTGTGGAAAGTGAAGTCAAAGAAATTCTTTAGTTAATGAGTGCATTGTGCCAAGGCCAACTTCCTGTTCACTGATGTAAGGTAGTAAAGAAAACAAGTTAGTGATAAGGAACTGGTGATGCTTGCATGCAGCTTTGCCAATTCAAAGTTATTTCTTCCTTTTTAAAGTAGAAAGAAAACTAGAGATGCAGTTTATCTACTACAACTGACAACCTCAGGAAGAAATTCTTAAGTGGAGGAATTAAAATAAAAAGCATATTATCAGTTATATATAAGTTGAAGAGGTGGGAAATATTTGTACATGCTTTTCTGGAAATATATAAGATACTTCTAGAAAGGTGCACAAGAAATACTGATTTCTCCAGGAAAGAAAACTAGGTATTTCAGAGGCAACATCAGGAAGAGAGAGGGTATTTTGGTATGACTTGCATAACTTCCCTGTCCACAATCACGTTGAAAAATAAGTAAAATATTTTTGTGGAGCCAGGGACTGAACCTAGGACTTTATGCATGCTAAATATGTGTTCTGCCAGTAAGCTGCGACCCAGCTCTACCTGAAGCCACATGATGGATAGATGTTCTCAAACAGAATTTGAACACGGAATTCTCTTTCCTTCAACAAATACCTTCCATGATTTTATTATAATGGCATTTCTTAGGGTCCAAGACCCAAGACAACAAATAAGATTGGGGAGGATTTCCTACTCCAGAAACCTCTCTAGGGCACCCCCAGTGTCCTCTAATTTAACCTGAACTCCAGCCTCTTTCTTCTGTCTCTCTCTCTGTCTCTGTTTCTGTCTCTGTGTGTGTTTCTCTCTCTGTCTGGCTCTCTGGCTCTCTGTGTCTCTGTCTCTGTCTCTCTGTTCTCCATCTCTCCGTGTCTCTGTCTCTCTATCTCTGTCTCTGTCTTTCTATCTCTGTGTCTGTGTCTCTGCCTTTTTCACTTTATCTCTGTCTCTCTCTCTCTCTCTGTCTCTCTCTCTCTCTCTAGATAAGAGCCCTTTATGTATCCATCTATTTTTTCTTAAGGCCTCTGATTATATCTAAATTCTCTTTCTAATCAGAGAAAGTGAGAAATGTTCACCTTATTCTACAAGCCTGCCAAGATATGATGGCTATTCTGGTTCAGCGGTGAAAAACCTCTAAAATAGTCCCTGTCTATTCAGATACCTAAAAATCTTTAAAAATTAATAAATATCTAAATTTTGTGAATATAAGCTTTTTCTTCTTGTAGTTCTATTTTTATTTTAATCATTGCTTGCTTGATTGATTGATTGATTGATTGATTGATTGATTGATTGATTTGGTACAGGTTCTCACTATGCAGCAGCTCACACTCATAGTGATCTTCCTGTCTCAGCCTCCCCAGCACTGGGATTACAAACACACCCCACCATGCCCAGTTTCAGTGGCTGGCACTGCATCCAGGGTTCTGGGGCCAGCATGGCATGAAGCGCCAGAGATTGAACCCCAGTCCTTATGCTTGCTAGGCAGACTCTTAGACCATGGAGCTATCTCCCTAACACCTGCAGTTCTATCCTTAATTATAGATGACACTGAAAACCCTAAACCATACCACATGACACAGATGAGAAAAATCACTCCCCAAGATTCTCAACACCCTAATCTCCAGAACCTGTGAATATACTACATGACGTAGCAACAGGGAGTTAGGGTATCAGATGGAATTAAGAGTGCTGGTCGAATAGGGAGCCCACTGTGGACTATCCCAGGACAACCGCAGGGCTCTTCAGTGAGGAAGAGAGACGCAGAAGGGTGACATGTGAGAGGACTCATCTGTGATGGCTCCCTTGAAAGTGAAGGAGAAAAGCCAGGAGCTTAAGAAGGGCAGCTTCTCAGAGTTGAGAAAGAGAAGCACTGTCCTCTGGGACCCTCAGAAAGCAAGAAATTCCTGCCACCATTTGATTTTAGCCAAGACTAGCGCTGGATTTCTGGCACATAGAAATGGGCATTAATAACGTTGTATTGTTTTAAGCCATTAGGTTTATGACAACTTGTTACAGCAGCAGCAAGGAAATTAGTGTTCATAGTAATTTAATCTATACATTCAGGCACATTTTGAAAAAACATTAAAAAATAATAACTTTTCAAATGCCATCTAGCTTTTTCGGGCTATTAATACAACTGCTTTCGACGGCAAAAACTGCAAGAATATGATGGCTGCTACTGCTAAATTTCCCCCTTTTCCTCCCCATCATCCTAGCTTCAGTTTCTATGTTATTGTGAGTTGTAATTAAAGGTTAAGTTGAAAGACCACAAAATGGAAAGCTGTTATAAGTGATTCTCTCAAGTTTCCTGCACCTCATGAAGCAGAGCCATGTGAGTGCTTTTTTTGGTTTGACCTAGTTAATTCTCTTCGTTTGCATCCATTGAATCTGTATTTTGAACATACAATGTAATAACCACTTTCTATTTTTAAAAAAAAGTTAACTTTTGGGGGGATCAAAGTAAAGCACAAACTCTTAAAAACTCTATTTAATGAAAAATGTTTTTTTCAAGCCCAGTCAGTAGCAGTTTTCCTAGACTCTCCATCTTTGCAATGAGTTGGTTTTTGTTTTTTGGTTGTTTTGTTCTGTTAAGTTCTAAATATTCAGCTGTAAGTAAATCAGTCTATACTTTAAAAGTTAAGGCTAAAATTATGTCATGAGACACACATCAGCAAAAGTAATTAATAAGTTTCTTGAGAGCTTTTTTTCCATAGGTCTTTCTTCCTAGTATTAGTTGTGCCTTTTAACTAACATCATCTTCTCTTGATGACATCCCTGACAAATGCAGTCCTGTTTCTCAAGTCTCACGTCCAAGTCAAGAACCAAAAGGACCAGCTCACTAAAAGCCTTTGCCAAAAAAAAAAAAAAAGTAGTCTTCAGCAGAAAAGACAATGATTAATTTACCAATTTAGACAAAAGGAGATACCAACATCTTCCCAAAAATAATTTATTACTTTTGGGACTAAGAAATAAACAGTGGATACCAAACTACTTCGCAAACTGGAGCATGTAGCTGGACTGTAGGTGTGTGGGTGTGGCAGAGGCCTCAGGAGCAGGTCTCTTGGGAAGATGAGTCTGGCCGGGACCCCATATGGCAGGCGATGGCTCCTGACTAAGGATGTGAACACAAAACAGCACACACTGGTGTGATATGAGCCAGCAGGGCGGAAGTCATCATGCGGGACAGAAAGCCTCAGCCCAGCTGAGGCCACAGTAGGTGCAGCAGGTTTAAAAGTTCAAGGGGTGCCAGGAAGATCCTGACACACCTCCAGCAGGAAGGCATCAGAATGCTGACATGCTCAAGCTGAGGTAGAAGAAGGAATGTGAGTGGAGATGCTTAGAATGGGCTCTTGTCAGTGTGAATGGGGCTTTCCAAGGCCATGTGATGGCAGCCTGCTCTGACCAATGAGAATGAAAACTGTGGAAAAAAAAAAAAAACTTCCAGAAAAGGAAGGCGTCCTGGCTTACCTCAGTGAGCCCCATCCTCACGTGGCCACAATCTCTGGCCTGTGAGAAGATGCCAGCAAGGCGGGCAGAGCTGGGACAGTACACAGGGCCAGCCCCAGGCAGAGGAGGGCTACTTCCAGTAGACTTCTCAGAAATGTGTCCTTGGGCTCATGCTTGGAAGGTCTCAGCCAGAAGTTGAAACCTAATTATATTCTCTTCCTTAAGGTTTCTGAGACAGAGCAGAAACTGCATTTGCAAAGTAAGACCACAGATGTCACAAAAGGCCAACGGTGAGGAGGAAATGGCTCACTGGCCTTGCCTTCCACCCAGACATTTCTCCTTGGGATGATTTTTTTAAAAACATTCTACAGATAACCCACAACTTGACAATGGTTCAACACACAATATTTTTCACATAAATGTAACCATGCAGCCATTCTTGTTTTTCACTGTCAGTACAGTATTAAGTGGATTACTTGAGATAGCAGCACTTTGTTATAAAACAATGTATTAGGTGAGTTTTGCTCACTACAGGCATTTAAGGTAGACTAGGCAAAGCCATGATGTTCCGAAGGTCACCTGTATTCAATGATTTGTTTTTTTTACCGTGCTTACAATTTAGGTTTGATAGAGACATGACATAACCACATCGTAAGTCTATAAACATCTGCATTCACAGAAGTTACACTCAGGTAGCAACAGGAAGCAACTTTGTGTAGAAGAAGAACAACAAGATTAATAGGCCATCCAAGATGTGTCTGAACATAAAAAGCTAGAAATTCAGGGATAGAGGTGACATAGACACACCTGCTTCAGGGAGAGGAGCAGAATAGACAGAGTTAGCACAATGTAAGTCACAGGAAAACTTCGTGGTAGGGAACTGCAGGCATAAACTGCCACACACAGAGATGTCACATCCAGCCATGTGAGACGCTCACTGAGCACAGACAGTGCAGAGACACAGGAGTGTGAGATGCCACAGCAGTGGTGTTTCCCTTTTACATGGTTTCCTCCACAGTATTCTAAAGCTTAGGGTTCTTCGGCATGTTTGTTTTGTCATTCTGAATTCTAGCAATTTTCTTTCCCGCTATTTATCTGTCCCATCCTTCCACATTACAACACTTTAGCTTCCTATATTTGGGTTCAGCTTTATTACATGATAAATATTTATACATTCTATTTAACAGTCTCAGCAAACATGATCCATCGTCTTAAACTTTAAATTGCGTGCACACACACATACACACAGACACACACACACACACATATACACATACACACTTGTTTCTGGTCCTGGCAGATGAAACCCAGGGCCTTCACACTGAACTATATCTCCAGCCCCTTAAAATTTTTTATGTTTAGACAAGGTCTTGCTAACTATTAAGTCACCCAGACTAGGCTTGAACTTGCCATCCTCCTGTCTCAGCCTCAAAGCATTGGGCTTATAGGCATGAATCACTATACCCAGCTTAACCTCTCCTATTGATGCAGAACTCAATGTAGTCTCAGTGGGATCTGCTAGGATAAAATCTCTTTTTTGTTTGTTGGTTTATCTTTTCTGGTACCAGGGATTGAACTCAGGATCTTGAGCTTGCCAGGAAAGCACTTGTTCTTCTGAGCTATCTCCCCAACCCAAGGGTGAAATCTTTAGAAATTTTTATCTTTATTTTATTTCTAGGATAGAAAAGTAGGGGGAGAAAAACCAGAAATTTATATGTAATAACTGTGCCACAGGTCTTATACTGTAGTGGTTGACACATTGTGTCAACTTGGCTGGATGACTCAACAGCCCGATTCCCTGTTGGTGGGAGCCCTGCCCTGGGGTACAATTGGTTCCTCCCTGGAGCATGACCAGGGCCTGCCTAGGATATGATTGGCTCCTCCCTAGAGCGGGAAGCAAGGGCCCATCCTGGGGTATGATTGGTTCCACCCTAGGGCACCATGAGCCCACGTCAGAATGACTGAACACAAAGATACTTTTTAAAGGGCTGAGGAAGGAGTCAAGACTTCACTTTGTCGGAGAAGCTTCAGTCTTCACATTCAGCCTGGACTTTATCATCTGGCTTGCAGCGCAGACTCTTCAGCCTCCAGCTTGGATCTTTCACCATCCAGCACAGACTCTTCAGTGTCCATTACAGACACTTCAGTTTTCTAGCGCAGACCCATCAGCCAATGGATAGAGACTTACATGGAGTGCTGCAGTGAGGTCCAGGCCTCGGGATTGAATTCTTCAGTCCAGAGCATGCAGACACCCTCTACACGCTTTCTCATCTGACTCAGTGGCTGACTGTTGTAAGCCAATCTTATAATTCCTTATAGATTGTATATTTTGTGTTAATATCCATTCCTTATATTGTATCTGTTCTGTTCCTCTAAGTAAAACCCTGACCAATACATATATATACCACTTAAATATAGAGGTAACATTCTTCACAGATACTGTCTTAGAAAACCAAGACTAGAAAGGTCAAACATAAGAGCAAGTGCCCCTACTGAAATGCTCTGGCCAACTGGCTTTGGGACTCAAAGCAAAGGCCAGGACAAGATATACATAAAGTCTGACTTTACCAACCATCAGCTGTTAGAGCTTGGAATGGTTATATCATCTGTCTCTCTTACAGTGCCTCAGCCCTTCCTTTCTTGGAAATTGGGTTTTTAATACCTTTGTCATGAGATTTGAGGAGAAAACACATATGCATAAAACTCATACATACATGTAACAACTAACACACTGCCTGAACATAGTGCTTAAGAAGTGTTAGGCAGTCCTAGCTGTGGTAGTACCACAGTAATATGTACTAGAGCCCTGTAATAACAGCTGGCATGGTCTTGGCCTCTTCTGCCAACAATGGGCTTTCTCCTGGCAAGAAGACCCGCAGCTCCCAAATCTTGCATTCTCTCCAGGAGGTATGTGTGGCTCTGTCACTTATTGCTGAGCCCTGAGTTCTTCCTGTTACAGCAGGACAGGACCACAGACACTCACGTGACTCTACAACGTCAAGTTCATCCGTTCATCTGCATCTGATGAGAATTCCTTAGATAATTCTCCCAGGGTCCCTAGGAAGATGCTGCATGTGGGGGTACCTAAATCTTGGTGTGAAGTGTGAAAACATGAGTAAGCCTGAGGGACCACTCTGCAGAGACTGACAAACTGCTGTGGGCCTGGGCTCCAAGCTGGAGGATTAGCGATATATATAGAGCTAATCTATAGTCAGCCAGAATTAAATCTATGTCCATTCAAAACATAGCAAAACTTTAATGAACATATCAAACTACCAGCTAACATTGACAGCAAAGAGCCAGGCATCAGCCTTAGCAATCAGAGGCAAAATGTGTGTGATATGTCCCACGGGCTGTTGCTCCCTAGTTTGGTGACACCTCCTAGATCAGGTGACTCAGGAAGATCAACTGTTCCTGACAGTTAGATGAGATCAAAGGAGACAGAATGTCTAGAACACAATGCTTGGGACACATTCTGCTTCTTCCACTTAACCACCCTTGAAGTCGTTTGGGGCTGGAGTCCCCACATCCAGGGTCAACCCAAAGGGACAGAGCCTGGCACATGAGGCCGGTCATGCTGCTTCCAACTGACGTGGCACAGTACCTCTCCTCCTATGTGCACACATCATGGTGATGTTTTTGGTTCATGTGCCTGACCTATAACTACATATAATTTAAGAAACTGGTATTTAATAAGCACCGGCACCAGCCAAACTGTTATTAAGAGTGAATCACTGGAAACCTTTGTTTTCCACTATTTGGACTTCAGATTGGAATAGTCAGGCATAAATAACATTCAGTACACAAGGCTTTAGCCCAGAACAGATTTTTTTTTTTTTCTCCCTGAAAATTGAGGGCAAACTATTTGGCTGTTTTAAAATCTAAAAATAAATACATCTTACTGGTTCCAAATGCTGTTTGTGGTAGGACGGCTCCAAAACCATTGCAGTGTGGAAACAAGTTACATTTAAATGGTGACCGATCAGCCCACAAAAGGGGATCTAATTGCTTTTTCTGTTTCAAATGGCAAAGTTAAAAATGAAATATTTTGATTTAAACAAATCAACAAGGGCTTCGAAAATTTTTATGCATTTTCATAAGGACATTTGTAACGTAGGTGGAACCCCAAGAGAGCGACTTTGTCGCCACAGAAAATGATCCAACCAACCACAAAACTTTACCAAACATTTCAGAAATCAACAGGTTGCATTTACCCAATTGAGTGCTCAAGAGAGGATAAAAATCAGGGTGAGATCCTGCCCGGGCTCTCGTCCGTGCTGCTCCCCAGGAATTGAACAAATGGTTTCTGTCTGCTAGAAACTTTCCAATGAAGAAGAATGAAATTTAGATCACGGATTAAACAAATATAAATTAAATAGTAAGGCAATGAAGTAATTTAAGTGTGTTTTGAAAACACTCCATTGGAAGCTGAGATAGAAAGTTTGCTTAACCTCAGATTGGGGCAAGACTGCGCCCTCCCCGCCCCTATGATCCTGATGTACTAAATCACGAGCCGAGCCCTTCCCCATCTCCGCAGTGCTCAGCACAGCCACAGGGGTAACACACACGTGCTGCACCCACCCTCCAGCCTGGCTTGCCCTAGAATCTTTTTCCATTTTCTCAGTCAAATACGGTTTCCGACTCTCCTCACCCACGCTCAGCAGCTCTACACAGCCATCAGCAGAGCTCTAACTCCTCAGCCTTCTGTCCAGATGCTGCACAGACACCTGGCCCTCCTCTCCCCACCCTAAGAACCCACTCAGCCTGGAGATGCCCACTTCTTTCGAGCCTCGCCACACAGGCACACAGGCACCATCCTCCCTGCCCCCTGCCCCGTTGTCGACTGTTTCACCTGCCTCAGAATCCAGACCGCAGCCCCGTCCTGCTTCGCATCCCACCCACCAGCCCAGTTCCTTCTGGAGTCCGGAGGCCCCCGCTCTGGGGAGCCTTCTTGATGCCTGAGAGCACTGGATGTCTTTTCCCTGCCACCTTTGCAGTTCGAGGACTCCTACCAAGGTGCTATACTTAGCAGAAAGTAGAGGATTCCAGAGGCTGTGCTGGAGGAGCAAGGGGCCACCAGGGTCACCAAGTGGTGTCTACAGTGGACATTAGGAAAACAGGATGGGCATCCAGGAGCACACTCACAACTGGGTCCAAGTATCTAAGCCTTAGGCTTCCGTACCCAATAAGCAGAAGATTATCTCCATCACTAATGCCACATACACACACCACACCTCAGTGAACAGTCAGCACGACATACCTCACACACACACACACATGCACGCACACACACACACCCCGAACACCGTGCCTCTCCCATTCACCACTCTATTCAACATACGCATCACATATACACACGCACACACACACACACACACACACACACACACACCACTCCAAAAACTCACCTTCCCTCCTCCTTATGCCATCCAGCCCAACAGACTTTCATATTAAATTCCCAAATAGGGCCGAGGAGGTAGCTCAGCAGTCTAAAAAGCCTGCTTAGGTAAGCTTAGACAAGCATGCAGGGACTGTGGTTCAATCCCTGGTACCACATGCCAAGATAGCCCAGCCCCAGGGCAGGCTAAGTCCTACAATAAATAAATAAACAAATAAATAAATAAATTCCCAAATAGTCTGCTAGCCCCTTAGGGGCTTTTTTTTTCTAAGCCCCCAACACATAGTAACTTGACCCGTAATTCACTTCTTTATTGAAGTTACCTACCATATTTGAAGAGAGAGGAGAAAGCTATAAATATTGTGTGTTGTAATATCAGAGTAGAAATGGAAGATCAAATTTAATTTCTCATCTAGAGTCGCTGGGATTAATCAGACACACGTGTAAATACTGCACTGTTTCTCTGGTATAAGAAATTAAAATATAAGTAAGGGCCAAAGTGTATAATAGATATTGTGAAACAAGAAGGAAAGGTTAAATGCAAAGGAGAACAAGAGATGGTGGAGGAAGGAAAGAAAAAGAGAAAAACAATAAAAGAGGGGAAAATAGAAGGAAAGCTTTTATAAACAAGGAGGGAAAGAGGGGTTGGGGAAGGTAGGAGAATGCAGGGGGGAAAAGAATTAAGGTATATCAAGCTGGGCGTGGTGGCGCAGGCCTGTAATCCCAGCACTTGGGAGGCTGAGGCAGGAGGATCGTTGCGAGTTCAAGACCAGCCTGGGCTACAAAAGTGAGCTCAAGGCCAGCCTGAACTGCATAGCGAGACCCTGTCTCAAAAAGACAAAAAAAAAAAAAAAAAAAGAATTAAGGTATATCATGTATAGGTACAAATTCTCTATAATGAATGAAATCATTATGTAACCTAAAATGTACCCATAAGCTTAATTAAAAAATAAATACGTTCATTAGAACTGAACATGTTCTGAGGCCAGCGAGATAGCTCAGTGGTCTAAAGCGCCTACTTAAGCAAACTTAGGCAATGGCAGGGGCCATGGTTTGATCCCCAGCACCACACACTGTGCCAGCCCCAACCCCAGGGCAGGCTGAGCTGGCCATAACATACATACATACACACAAACATACATATATACATATAGTTTAAAAGAACTGAACACGTTATTTGACAGATAGGGGTCGTGACACAGCCTTTGCAAATAAGAATCAAATTAAAGATATAAATTGAGACATGATAGTGCCCAATGGCAGTGAATATTCAGATGAGTTTGACAAATTATGTAAATTTCATTTCTGATTTATGTAGCCTTTCTCACTACATTATCTTACTGGATCTTCACAACAGCTCTGCCCTGGACACACTGCCACTTCCTCTGCACATCTTTACCCTCTTCCTATTGTTCCCTGAGACAAAAAACATAGCTCCCGTAAAAGCTTAAAAAAAAAGTCCCAGATGACTCCCTGAGGCTAATGTCCTGCTTGCCCCAAGTGACCAGGAAAGCAGGTTTCTCCCACTCTAGACTGCTGGCTTAACCCATAGCATCCGTGATTCATCCAGTCGTCCTTATTATTCAGTAAGCTGCCATCAAGAACCTTGTGTAAAATTTGCGGTTGGGATCAGCAGATCAAATGATTCATCCTTTGTGAGTCTGGAGACCACCTGCTCTGCAACTATCCGAGTCTGTTTTCAGGCAGACCAAGTCAGGACACACGAAAATGAACTCAGCCTCTCCCTCCCCCTGTCCCTTTCCTCCCTCTGCCTCGCAGCTAGGGGCCTTCCTAGAAATCCCTTTGAAAAGAGAGCCCCAGGAGTAACTGCCTGCTAATCGGGGGCCAGGGCCTAAGTTAAATGCACTTAAATGAAGCAGTGCGTTTGGTGACTGTGATGAGGCCAGAACCTCCGGGGGTGGGGCCAGCGCTTCCTCCCAGAAGCAGGGTCTGGTGACGGAGTTCTCGGACAAAGGACCTGCAGCCAGCTACCCTAGCCAGCTACTGAGCGGAGGGGCAAAGTGAAGAAGCTAAACGGGGCAGGGCAGGAGCAGAAAGGACAGCCAAACGCAAAGGGGTGGGAGGGTGTGCGGCGCAGTCAGCCCCAAAAGGAAAGCATTTTACCAACCTTTCCCCATTTTTCAGTATTTCTGAATGAAAGGTGCAAATAAAAAGCCAATACAAACACTGGACTTCTTTCTGAACCTATCAAATAATACAGGTAGCGCGTCTGCCATTTGCAAAACTAAGGAACAAACTGTTACCTGTGGTTTTGTGCTGTATCCAAGTCCTCCCCCCACCCCAAAAAAAGAATCTTTCCCTAAGCAGCCCGCCTGTTCGCTGTTCGCCTTGGATAGAAATGAACTGAAACCCGTCTCCCTTGAAAGAGGAAGCACAACAGAGGAACACTGTGACATCTAGGGGATCCCGGGGCTTACTGCAGCACCGGCTTGCACACGTCAGATCGTTCTCTGCTGCCTCGTGGCAGGCCCAGCTGTGTAGAAAAACCGGCTTCTCCCTAACAAGACACCTGGGGAGAACCTCAAGCCTCCAGAGACGGCGGCGGACGCAAGACACGCGATGTCTGTGTTTACTAGCCGTGTTTTTCACCTTTGTCCCACTCTGTAGACTCTTCCTTCATTCACATCTTTCAACAGAAACCAAACTGAAGCCCCAGAGAAGGAAATCCCTGTGGGTGACAGCCTGGAACTGTAACAACAACCAGAGTGGCAGATGCAGAGGTTAAAGACAACCAGAGAAGTTGTGCTTTGCGTTATGAGTGAAAACAACAACAATAATAATAAATAGAAGGAATGACCAATCCAATATAGGGGCAGGAGTTGTGGTAAGTAGATTATTCAAAATTAAATGCAAACAATTAGCTCTAGGCCAGCGACCTTCACATATGAAGCCACTTTTACATAGGTTGATCAGAAAAGGGCTCAACACCCAATTTTTATTTAAATTTGTCTTTTTAAGTGATACACAGAAACATATATGTCATGCAATATTTCAGTACGTGCGTTACACGTCATGTAATATTTAAATCAGGCAAACTATATCTCCATAACTATTTATCATCTATGTAGGGTGAAAAACATTCAAAATCTCGCCTCCAAGCTCAGTGAAACCCACAGCACGTTATCTGTGGTCACCCTGTCACCAGGGCTTTTGCCCCGTCTGCAGCCCATATCTGCTGGCCCGCCCTCCGCACCCCTCCCCACGCACTGCTCCCCTCAACCTCTGACTACCACCCCTCTGCTCTCTGATCTCCCCGAGATCAGCTTTTGCTCATTTTCCCATAGCAACGAGACCAGGCCAACCCGGTCGTTCTGGCGCGGGCTTAGCTCAGTTCCCCTCACAACCTCCAGGCCCATTCACATTGTGCCACATTACAAAAATGTAGTTCTTTCCTGTAGCTAAAGACTATTCCTCAATAATTTTGAAGTAGGCAAAGGACACAACAGCTGACAATTAGCAAGAGGGCAGACAGAAGTTATTCATAAGCAATGTCCAATGGTACCAATTAATTAAGCACTTCAAATAAGATACCATATTTTCTACATCCAATTTGCAAAAACTACATCGAACTATAATAATCAATGCTAGTTCTGTCCCAAGAGAAAGAGTGGAGGGGAAGGAGAGTCAGGACGAAGGAATCCCAGCAAGAGCAGCGGCCCAGACAGACCACAAGCCTTTAAAGTGTGAGGGCCTGTCCTAGGAACTCCAGGCCTGGGAATCCATACTAAAGAAGTCATTTACAATGGAGGAAGAGCTCGTTGTTGCTTTATTTTATTTATGTTTTTGGTACAGGGTCTCACTACACAACTCAGGATCGTAGAGATCTTCCCATCTCAGCCTCCCAGCACTGGGATTATAGGCATGCACCATCACACCAGGTTTTAGTGGCCGACACAGTACACCCAGGTTTCCAGGGCCGACACAGCATGTGGTATAGGGAACCGAACCTGGGTCCTTGTGCTTGCCAGGCAGGTGCTTAGACCACCAAGCTATTCCCCTGGCCCTGTTGTTGCTTTACTTAATAAACACATATAGCTTTTGCTATGTATCAAGCTAAGCGCTCTAAAGTACTAATTTCATCATCACAAGGTAAAGCTATCTCCATTTTTCAGGAAAAGAATCCATGAAGATTAAACAATTTCCCTAAGCCCCCCCAAAGCCACCTGGATCTAGAGCGTGAACTCCAGTCTAAGCGACACGCTTCTCCGCCCTATTGTACTCCCTCTCCATCCCATCCTCCCACCCAAGAATCCCAAAGAACTAAATGTTCAACGCCAGAAACTGATGACATCAATATGGATCATGAGAGTATGTTTCCATTAGAAAGGGCAAGACATAAAAAAATTTGTGCAGACAATCTCAGCTGCATATGGCAGCCCATGCCCAAAGTTCAAAGCCAGCCTGGACCATAATAATGGCACTCTTTTTAAAATAAATAAATATTTTTTAAAACCTCTGCTTAACTGCATAAGGAAATTACAACTGACCCAGGCATGGTGGAGCACACCTGTAAGCCCAGCACGTAGGAGGCTGAGGCAGGAAGACTCCTGTAACTCTGAGGCCAGCCTGAGCTACCTAGTAAAATCAAGGCCATGGGCTGGCCAGATAGCTCAGCAGACTAAAACGCCTGCTTAGTCAGAGCTCAGTGCTCTGGTTCGATCTCCATCCTGCCCCTGGGACACACTGAGATAGTAATTGGGTATGCTGGCGTGGTGCTTGTAATCCCAGAGCTTGGGAGGCTGAAAACAGGATCACCAGGAGTATGATCTGCATAGTGCGACCCTGTAGACCCTATCCTAAATACAGAAAAAAATAAAAATAAAAAATCAAGGCCAGTCTGGGCTATATAGTGACACTTTGTCACAGAGAGAGAGACAGAGACAGACAGACAGACAGACAGACAGACAGACAGACAAGCAAAGCTGGAATTAAAGTATGCCAAATTGTTTACATTAGTTATTTCATTGGTGGGGATGTTGAGGAATATTTTTCCTGCATCTTTGCATTTTCATGCTCTTCCTCATCTTATATACTTACTGATTTTGAAGTCAGAAATAAACAGTTCTTCCTGCATGCACAGAATGACTTTTGTACTACCTTTCTTTCTTAATTTCTCCATATGTCTTGTTGAAATAATCCCTCTAGTGTGTGGCTGGGATGAGACACAGGAAATTCAAACTGTTCCAAAAGCATGAAGTACTGTTCAAAAATAATATCTTGTTTTTCAAAATCCAAGTACAGTTAGATACAAGACATTACTTGATGGCCAGGGAGATAGCTCAGTGGAATAAGTGCTTGCCTGGCAAGCACAGCCCTGAGTTCAATCCTGGTATCACTTAAAAAAAAAAAAAAAAAAAAAAAGTTGATTCAGAGGTCTACTGTACAGAATGGAAACTATAATAAATATATAAATGCAAAAAAAAAAAAAAAAGGGATCTGGCAATCATCACAATACTCTCACTTAGTTTATGTACTTACCTCAACCAGCTAGGTTTGTTTTCTTTTCTTTTATTCTTGGTTTGGCTTTGGTTTCTTGAGACAGGGTCTCACTATCTTGCCCAGGCTTGAACTCATAATCCTCCTGCCTCAGATCCTTGGTACTGGGCAAACAGACTTATATCCTTTTGTGACATCCCCTCAATTCAACTTGAAGAGTTCAAATTAGTATTTCTCATAAAACAAATCTAGTGTTTTTGTTTATCTGGGAAAGACCTCATCTCTCTCTCTTTCTCAATGTATTTAGGACAGGATCTACAGGATCTCACTACTAGATCAGACTCAAACTCATAGTGATCCTCCTGTTTTCAGCCTCCTCGAGCACTGGTATTACAGGCGTGCACCATCACACCCAGTTTCAACCACCATCTCAGCATGCCCCAGGGGTGTGGCGGGCACAGAATACCAGGGATTGAGCTCCAGCTGCTGCGCTCTGCCTAAGCAGGTGCTTTAATCCACTGAGCTATCTGGCTGGTCCTCTCATTTTTGAAGAAATGTTTAGCCAGATACAGTATTTTTGGTAGGCAGTTTCTCCTTTCAACACTTTAAATGGATCATCTCACTGCTTTCTGGCCTGCAAGGTTTCTGCTAAGAAATCTGCTGACAGCCTTATGTAGATTCTCTGTACATGCCAACTCACCCTTCTGTTATTGCTTAGAAAATGGTCATTCTTCACACGTTTTCATTCTTTTTTTTTTTTTTTTCTCCTCTTCTGGAAAATTTTCCATGACCTTTCTTCAAGTTTCATAATCCAATCTTCTGCTTGATTTAATCTGCTTTTAAACCATTCAACTTCTTTTTACCTTTGATCACGACATGCTCAATATCTCTGCTTTTTTCAATTCCTCAAAGATTTGCATGGGCTCATCTCATTGAGAATATGCTGGGCTTCCTAGATATAGATGGCCATTTTCTTTGCCAGTTGTGAGAAGCTTTAAGCCATTATTTATTTTAAAAATCAATCTCTCTGTCTGTCTCCATCTTGTGTCTCTGTCTCTGTCTCTCTGTCTCCCTGTCTCCCTGTCTCTATCTCCCTCTCTCTGCCTTTCTGTCTCTGTCTCTGTCTCTCTCTCCCACTGCCACCACACCTCCCTCTTATCTCCCTCTATTCCCTCCCTCTCCCTCCACCTTTTCTTCTCCTCCTTCTATAATTCCCATAATACGTGTATTTTTCTCCTTGAGGATATCTAAAGATTTCCCTAAACTTCCTTTACTCTTAAATTCTCCTTTCCTTTTGCTTCTCCAATTTGACAATTCTCCATTGCCTTTCTCCAAGTGTGCTTCTACCTCTCTTCAAGTCTGCTGCTCCTTTCTCTCAGTAGGATGATCCTTTCTCCAATTTTGTGGGGACTTCCTTTTGCATAACTTAGTCTAATTTTGGACACCATAGTGAAATCTTCAGTTGTTACTAAATTCTTGGCTCCAAGATTTCTTTTTGGTACTTGTTCATATTTTCTATTGCTTGGTTGAAATTTTTCTCCTGACTTCACTGAGAATCTTTACAAGTGGCTGTTTTGAATTTGTCAAATCATTAGATCAATCTTTATAGATTTATTTATTTTCTCTGTTTGGTATATATTACCTAGTTCTTTATATTCCTGACTCCTTGCCTTGGTATTTTTGCATGAGATAAAACATCCATCTCACCCAACTTTGTGGACAGCCCTTGTATAGAAGATGACCTTCATTAATCAGCCCATCCAGACATCCTGGTGGCCTCTTAAATATGCAAACACTGTCTTTTTCTCACTAGAACCTCATTGGCATCTAGACTGATTCCTAAGCCTTTCTGTAAGCTAAAGTGTTTCTTTTTTACTGGGCTCACTACTGGCATACAAGAATACTAATGATTTTCGTGTGTTGATTTTATAGCTTACCACTTTGCTGAATTTGTTTATCATATGTAAAAGTTTGTTCGTGAGTTTTTGTTTTGGGGGCAGATCCTGTATATGAAGAATGCTATCATTTGCAAATGTATGCACTTTGACTTCTTCCTTTCCTATTTTGTATCTCTTTTTTCTTTCCGACTGACTTCTGTAGCTGATGCTTAAGTGCCATATTGAACAAGAGTAGGGAGGGTGGGCATCCTTGTGTGGTTCCCATAGAGAGTGCAAAAGCTGTTTTTCCCCACTTGGTATGATGCTGGCTGTGAGCTGGTCATATCCAGCCTCTTTCTCGTTCCTGAGACAAAATACTCAACATCCAAAACTAAAGGAGGAAAGGTTTACTTAGCTCAATGCTTATGGAGCTCTTGGTGCATAGTTGGCTGGCTCCGGGGCAGGGTGGCTGAGCAGAGGCGCATCACAGAGAAGAGTTCAAGGCAAGCAAAAAACAAAGGTGGCAAGCTACACACAACGGATTGCTTCAGTCCCTCACATTTATCTCCAGGTTACCCACCCTTAGGGCAGGTAGCGCTCACACCCAGAGTAGGGCACCCCTACCCCTACCCAGACCTATGCCAAACCAATCGGTGGACTAATTCAGCAATCATACA
Source organism: Myocastor coypus (assembly GCA_004027025.1). NCBI lineage: Eukaryota > Metazoa > Chordata > Mammalia > Rodentia > Myocastoridae > Myocastor > Myocastor coypus. The sequence continues at coordinate 86,852 of PVJA010001884.1, forward strand.
ACCAGCAGCACACACTCTACATCCAGCCATGTCTGAAAAAGCCCCACCTATGACTGCATGAGGCTTTGGCAACACAAGCCATAGCAGCAGCTTTTACAGGGGTCAGGTAAGCACTTCTATGGCTGTTTCTCTCAGGGTTTTTATCATGAAGGTGTGTTGGGTTTCGTTAAAGGCTTTCTCTGCCTCTGTTGAGATAATCGCATGATTTTTACCCTGGTTCTAGTTATGTGGTATATTACATTTACTGATCTATGTTTCTTATAACATTCTTGTATCCACGGAATGAAACTTATTGGGTGACTGATCATTTTAATGTATTGTTGAATTCTGTTTGCAAGATTCTTATTGAGGGTTTTTGGCACATATGTTTATCAAAAACATTGATCAATAGCTTTTTGCTTTTCTTTTAGTCCTTAGGTAGTTTTGGCATCAGGGTAATGCTAGCTTCATTGGACGAATTTGGAAGCATTCCTTCCCTTTCTATGACATAGAAATGTCTGAGGAGCATTGGTGTTAGTTCTTCTCTAAACGTCTGGGAAAAATCAACAGTAAACCCGGTGAGTTCTAAGCTGTAATGGCTCTTTTGCTCTCTACCATATGGAATTTTTTAGGATTCCACATATAAGTGAGATTGCGCCACACTTTTTCTTCCCAGTCTGGTTCATTTCACTTAGCATCATGTCTTCTAGGCCCATTTTGTTGTATCAAGTGGCAGGATGTCTTCCTTTGAGGCTGACTATGCAGTGGTGTTTGTCTACATGCACCATATGACTCTAACCATTCTTCTGCTTTTTGGCATTACCTTGCTTCCATAGCTTGGCTATTATGAGTAATGTTGCAATGAACATGAGGTACAGATATCTTACTAGGTAGTAATTTTATTTCCTTTAAGAATATATCTAGGGGCTGGGGAGATAGCTCAGAGAAATAAACACTTGCCTGGCAGCACAAGGTCCTGAGTTTGATCCCTTGTATCACAAAAATAAAAAGGATACATCTAAATGACAGACTGCTGGGTCATATGGTATTTCTACTTTTAATTTCTTTAGAAGCTTCCATATTATTTTCTATAATGGCTACACTAAGTTCTTGCCAACAGTGTACAAAGAATAGGATTCCATTTTTTCTATATCCTCACCAACAGTTGATATCTCTTATCTTCCTGATAGTCCTAACAGATATGAGGAAATACCTCATAATGATCTTGATTTGATGGCTGGAGAGATAGCCTGGTGGTCTAAGTGCCTGACTGGCAAGCACAAGGACCCGAGTTCGATGCCCCCAGAACCTGCAGTACACGGTGCTGGCCCTGAAACTGGGCATGGTGGGTGGCATACACCTGCAGTCCCAGTGCTGAGAAGGCTGAGACAGGAGGATCACTGTGAGTCTCAGCTGGGTAGTGACACCCTCTACCAAATTTTAAACAATAAATAAATAAGTGATCTTGATTTGAATTTCCCTGCTATTGAGCAGCTTCTCAAGTATTCATGGACTATTTTTATAACTTCTTTGTATTCTTTTATTAGTACATACTTACAGTACGTAACATTTCTATTCCTTGTGGGGAAGTGTCTAGTCAGGCCTTTTGCATATTTTAATCAATTTATTTATTTTGCTGATATTCAGTTGTAAGCATGTTATAAATCTCGAATATTTGTCCTTATCAGATATTTGATTTGTCAGTATTATTTCCCCAATCCATAGGTAGTCTTTTGATTTTAAGGAATATTGCCCTGTCTATGCAGAGGCTTTTTCATTTGATATAATCAATATATTTATTTCTGCCTTTGTAGCCAGCGTTTTTGGTACCAAGCCTCAATGCCACAGCCTGTGCAGGAGTTGCCCTTTTTCTATGATGGCCTGTTCATCCTGGCCCTCTGCAGGCTCCACCCAGACGCCCCCGTCCTTATCCCCATTGCTCATCCCTCTGGCTTTCTTTCAGCCCTTCTATAAAATACACCCAGTCTCTGAACATCTTCTTCCTCTACCCCAAAGGCTCTCTCTCCTGGGACTGACGAGATGGTTCAGTGGTCTAAAGCACCTGCTTAGGAAAGCCTAGGTAACCACAGGGACTGTGGTTCAATCTCCAGTACCACATGCTGTGCCAGCCCCACCCATGGGGCAGGCTGAGCCAGCCATAATATAAAAATAAATAGTTAAAAGAAAAAAAAAGGCTCTCTCCACCAGCGGCAGCGGCTCCCAACCCCCTGGCACCCACCTATGTCCTCCTGTGATCATTACCACAAGACAGCTTTCTCCATGCTTCCTAGCTCCATTTCCAATGGGACACTTATTTTATCTGATGACTTGATTAGTTCCTTATAGAATCCACAAAAGGAAATGCCACATACCCAGAACCACGCCTGCTTCACTCACCATGGTATCCCCAGTGGCCACCACAGGGCCTGACGCATGTTAAATATTCTGTTACTATGACCAAATGAGGATGGCTGGGTGAACGTGCACATCCGAAGGCTAGCACGTAAGACACACCGGTGTCACAGTGCTTCCCAAGACATACTCCTTCCAACACTGCTCTGGTAGGGCAATCACAGGTAGAATACTGAATACAACTTTGTGGACACATGAAAAAACCCTGGGCTCAACCAAGCTCTGTGTGACTTTTTAACCTATAGTATGCTAATGTGTATCGCAAATTTCTACACAGAAATCTTGTAACTTTGTTTCACAAATTTATTCGACCACAGTACCATTTATTCAGAAGAAACTTGTGGTGCTAGTTTCATAACTGAGTCTGGCGGGAACAGACTCGTTGGTGAGCAGAACGTGTATGTAGCCCGGGAGAAATTGGAGCTCACTGCAGGACATGGCCCAAGAATGGCATGGTCTGATATTTCTGGGAGAGGAAATGTAACACTCACATTTGGGATTTAATTTCACCTTAGTGAGGCTACACACTAAATATTTCCTGTCTCGAGAGGACCAAAATACACTAAAACAGGACTCAGAAGACTGAGGTCCTCATTTTTGGTTTTATGACCCAGGACAAGTTATGTGACCAAAATGAGAGCAATAGTGCCAACCCTGCCTATCTCACTGGACAGGGCAAGGATGGAGAGAAGTTACAACTAACAATGGCTAGCATTAATTGCTTCCTTATTCTGTCATATTTCTAGAAACTTCCAAGTATTACCTCATCTCATCCCTGGAAGCAGATTCTATTATTATCCTCATTGTACAACTGACCTAATTGAGCTTTCAAGAACATTAGTAACTTTCCCTAAACAACACAATAAGGAAGCAGCAATGTCGGGATATAAATTCAAAAAGTCTGGTTCTGGAGTCTCAGCTCTTAACCTCTGTCTTTAATAAGATGATTCTTGCTAGACTCTACTGTGTGCAGCTTAAGATATCCCTCATCATAATTTCTGAACTTCATTTCCCTGCTCCGCTTTAGTGGGCCAAGAAGATCACGTGGTATGGAGGGCTTTTGGGGTGACTGAGCAGCCTGTTCTACAACAATATCCACATGACCCATGTGAGCCACTCAAATAATGACTCCCTTTTATTGAGCTCCAACCATCATCAAATGTGTACTGGGTCTGTGCTAGGTTACTAAGCGGTGTGTGAATAATCTGATCCCTAATCTGCCTTCCCCAAGGGGTCATGAGCATCTTGAGGACAGGGATGGTGACTGCCAGCCTTTTCCCAGCAGTAAGCTGAGGGGGACCGTACCGTACAATGCTTCCGCAGGAGCGGCGTTTAGGTGGCGTCCACCCACGCAGGCCCACCACACCACTGCCTGTGGCCTGCAGAGGTTTCATCTAGAAAATGTCTCATTTCCACTTCATAGTCTTTTGCTACTGAACGCCCTGAAAAACTTTTAATTAAAATAACTTATTTTACTCCTTCCTGAGGATTTAACCAAAAAAAAAAAAAAAAAAAAAATCAGAATTGTTATAAAGTGAAAAAAGCTGAGACAGGTGATCTGTGCCTGAATTCTGCCACTGAACACTGCATCATTGGTGAAATCACCCAGCTGCCTGGTTCTTTGGTGTACTTAGCTTAATTTGAGAGCGCTGGATTAGATAACGACCTTTGTGCTTGCTCCAGCCAGCAGACACGGCTGCACAGTGCTTCTCCTGCAAACCTGTTGTTCCTTCCGATAGCCGCATTGCCCAAGTGACCAAACTGCAAGCTAAACATGTAGAGCTGGAAGCTAAAGGTGGACAGGGACAAGTATTTGAGCCAGGCCCTCTGATCCTGCTATCACGAGAAAACGGTGTTTAGGGAGAAAGCTGGATCCTGCTCTTCTTTCTTGAAATTCCATTTCAAATTTGTTGCCTTGCCCCTGGGGGTATAATGATGCTGGCCAGCCAGCATCTCAAGTTGACCCACACTAGCTGGCTTGACCAGGGCCCTCCGGGTCAGTCTGACTCCATTACTTCTGCTCTTTCCACTGACAAACAGTGTTACGCAGCTTTGAAATCATATCGTTCTCATAACCCCTGAGAAATCCTCTGCAGCGCCTCACCTCGACTCCCTCCTGTCTGTTTTCAAATCCTGCATGGAGACAGCACCCACTGTGACAATCTCCAACTCCTGAACGCCTCCAGCACTAACCTGAGTCCCTGCTTTCTCAGGCATCTCTCAGTAGAAGGAAGGTGTCCCTTGGGAAAGCAAAGCACACAAGGCAGAGATAACCAACTCAGGATCAAGTGCAGAACAGTTACTGCAGGTTTTACTCTGATTCCAATTGGCAAATGCGAGTGACAATCCTGAGCTCTCAGGTGAGCTAAGACAAGTATCTGAACAGAGCCCTCCACCCCTGCAGCTTGCAGTCTTGTTCCCAAGCTGACCCCAATGCAGGGAAACAGAAGCCACAGCCAGGGACAAGGAGCGTCTTGGCAGCCCCACCACTGGTTTCTCAGAATTGCTCTGTCTTCTTCCAAATGAACCTCAAGAGAACCACAATTTTAAAACTGACTTCATCTGGGAGAGTCAAAATTATTTTGGCAGTTCTCTGGAAGGGGAAAAAAAGACAACTAATCCCTTCCCTACTCCCTCCCCATGACAAAAAGAAAAATTACAACATAAGGCATCCTGGAGCCAGTTCCCAGTTACAGAAAGACATTTGAAGCTCTGCAGTGTTGAGCAATGTGCAAGTTTGGAGAAGTAATTTTGGGGCTCGGGGAATGTCTGGAGACTTTATTTAAATATCCCTTTGTCTTTGCCTGGCCTGACTGGCACCTCACCTCAGGATCACACAAAAGGCCTTTGTTTCCTCCCTGACATCAGGAAACTCTGGGTGCAAAGAGCAGCCTTCAGAGAGTATTCGATAGGCAGAGGTGTTCCTTTTGACAAAGCTGAAGATGCACCTCCTCACCCGGCAAGAGATTTTCAGCTCTGGTCTTACTTGCCATAAGTAACTACCGAAGAACGCTAATTCTCGTTACTCCTTCCACAACTCTCTACATAAGTACTCCAAGTACAAACCGCATGCTTCCTGAACATTAGCATACACTGGCAGCCCACAGACGGGAGTGTTTAACAGTACTGCACATCAGCAAGAGCAGATCCAAAGAGCTCAAGGAAAGTGTTGGCAGGGACTGTCACACGAAAATAATTTGGAAAGCTAACGACAGCGCAAACGGCCAAAAATATAATGTCACAGACTGCAGATTGGTGCAACCATTATGGAAAGCAGTGTGGAGGATCCTTAAAAAGCTAGAACTGGAAATCCCATTCAATCTACCTATCCCCCTACTGGGAATTTTCCCAGAAGAACTGAAAACATCATACCATAGCGATAACTGTGCACCTATGTTTATAGCAGCCCAATTTATAATAGCCAAATCTTGGAAACAACCAAAATGCCCATCATTTGAAGAATGGTTGAAAAAAAATGTGGTATTTTTATACAATGGAATAGTACTCAGCCATAAAGAATGATAAGCTGGAAGACTTCATATATAAATGGATATATATTGAACATATACTCATTAGTGAAATAAACCAGACCTACATGTGTAAATACCATATAGTCTCCCTAATATGAGAACTCTAAAATTTTTTTCTTTCCTTACCAATATCAATTGGAAGGTGTGTCAAGGTCAGAGTACCACACCTTGTGCTCTGTATAACTATTGTGAGGACAATGTGCAGTGTGTCAACTGTTAAAAAAAAAAAAGTAATGTTTATTGAAAGTGTTAATGTTTAATCGTTTGATCAATCTTATATACCTATATCTATTAATGTAAACTGATCCGATGATGAAAATATGTAATATAACCATTGTTGGATTAAAAAAAAGAAAAAAGAAAAAGAAACAAATATATATATATATATATATATATATATATATATATATATATTAATGTGACAAAGTGCCATGGTTTAGATTTGGCTCATGTGTTAAGAGGCAGGGTTTGGAAACCTGTTTGGACCATGGGGCACCATGCTCACCCGTGGAGTAATCTACTGATGAAGAGTTCTCTGCTGAACCTGCTGTTGGGCGGTGGGGCCTGGTGGGAAGAGGTGTGTCACAGGGGCAGTGCATCTGCAGGTGTAAGGGGGTGATCCTCCCTCCTTCCTCTGAGCTCCTCCCTTATCTTTCTCTCTCTCTCTGCTTCCTGGTTGCCATGGAGTGCGCAGCCTTCCTCCAGCATGAAATGTCAACCAACCATGGCTGAAGCCCCCGGCCCTCCCGAACTGAGAGCCAAATTCTCCTCCTTGAAGCCATGGGTATCGGGTGTTGTGTCCTGCAACCAGAAAGTCCACTCACACACCCACCACAGGGACATGGACAAGACACTCAGTCCCCTGTGTGGCGCAGTTGAGGTGAAGGGAGCTTTAAAAAGTGATGCCAAGGACACAACTAAGTCTGCCTTCATGAGTGGATCGGTGCTGCATTGCAGCAGTGGGTCACATCTCATGTCTGTACATTTATTTGTCCTTTCAAGTCAGTTAGCTCTTATTATGAAACAAGGCTACCTTCCACTTCGGATACATGGCTTCTTCCCTTTCTGCTTGGCAATGTGTGACACAGGCAGGGCACTCTCATCAGGACACTGTGTCATGCCGTCCAGATCCTCCAGACACTGGAATTGTGAGCTGAATAAACCTCTTTGTTTTGTAAGTTACCAGCCTCAAGTACTTTGTTACAGCGACGCAAAACAGACTGATACACAAAGAATATGTAGAAGTGAAGGCATTCACGCAGTGTGTCCCCTGAGTACCCAAACTCTGAGTATCAAGTGGCCAGTTTAACCTAAGTAAACGGAATGCAAAATAAATGTATACGTGAAAGATGCATAACTCTCAGGGCTTATTCAAAGTGTTGACCTCACACACACCCTCGCACATCTGTCCATCCTTCCATCCATCTGTGTGTTCACTCAGTGAATATGAACAGCCATAGCCTGTGCCCTGCCGGAGCTCATGGCTCAGAAGTGGGGCTCAATTCAATGTCACAAACATTTATGGACAGCCACTCATCCCCAGAAGCTGCCAGTGACAGAGGTAAGTGGAGGAGCCCATGACACCACACAGAACCAGTCACCTCATCCAGATAAAGTACTAGAAGGTTCCAAAAAGGCTCCTGGGGAAGTGCCACTCCACTAAATTTACTTTTCTCTGAATTTTAAAATTTTATATAATTTTTTTATTTTATTGGTGCATGTTTGCAATACATGAAGTTTATATTTATCTTAGGGAGTAGGAGCATATACTTAATGCAACTTGACTCTCTTTTAGCATTGAATTTTGTTTTGTTTTGTTTTGGGGGTTGTAGCACCAAGGGTCAAACTCGGGACCTTGGGCTCCCCATGCAGGCATTTATGTGGCTGAACCATATCCCCAACCTTTTTTTTGCCAGTAAATTTTAAAGGACTGGGAAGGTGAAAATGTCAATCAATGGAACAGTTCTGCCTACTGGCCCAGATGTGGCCGTGGTCCATACCTCTCTGTAGCACCCCACTGGCCCCGGTTAATGACTCTGATCATCCAACCATCTTTCTCCAGACCTTTGCTTCCTTAGGCCAGGCATGGTGGTACACACCTATAATCCCAGCACTTGGGGAGGCTGAGGCAGGAGGATCAATGTGAGTTCAAGACCAGCCTGGGCTACAAAAGTGAGCTCAAGGCCAGCCTGAACTGCATAGTGAGACTCTGTCTCAAAAAAGACAAAATAAAATATATTACCTACTTTCAGACCTTTACTTCCTGAGCTCCTACACCAGTTGTGCAAGGTACTCCTTACAATAAATGTTTCTTTTTTTTTTAATAATAATAAATGTTTCTTTTCACACTACCCACAGAGTTATGGTTTGTATCTAAGCATCCTTCCAAAGCCTCAGTCAGTAATAGGGTAGGGGTGGGGGGCCCAAGCTGGCTGGATCTAGAGCGTGTGATGCTGGGATCAACAGTGAGTGATTACTAAACTGGTCCACTGAATGTCTGGCATAATTCTTGGCATAAAATGAGAAAGCCCATCCCGGATGCAAGTGCCACCCACCCTATGGGTGTATAGCCTGGAGAAAGCATAAGGAACAGAAAAGGGCTGATGCATGGCACTTCCTGGGTGCTGCGTTTGCTGCCTTCTGCCTGCCGTGAACTGTTTGTGTTCTGCGATGCCCCTCCACCAGGCCACACTGCCTTGGAGCCAATCAGCTGCGGACAGAGACTCTACAGACTATGGGCTGAAATAAACCATTCCTCTTTCAACACTGGGTGTTGGGTATTTGGTCTCAGCTACAGGAAAAGTCACTAAGACACTTTTAGTGCCACAAAAGTGCACTTTCTTGATGATGCCTACGAAATGTGAACAACCCTACACTTCTCATCTTCTCCCCAGTGCATTCCAGTAAGAATGTTGTCTACCTCTCCATAAAAAAAGGATGCAGTTTTTAAAGTTATCCATATTCTTATTTGTTTTCTTAGAACTTGCTCTTTCAGGATCATTTGAAACCATTGATGACGGCCCCTGCTGAATAGCTGTTTTTGCTCACTCCTCCTGGCTCTTTCCCTTGCATATGTCTTGCTCCCCTCTTTCTTTTCACAGTTGGGTATCCCGGGACTTCCTCTTCTCCTCTGTCCCTCCAGCTCTCTTCCCCCAGTGTTGAGGTGCAGGTGTCATTGCTGGATTGCATCCACTCAGCCTCTCCTGTCCTCATCCCTCCCCTGAACTCTGTACTCAAATCTGTTACTATCTTCTGATTCCTCTTCAGTGGTACTTAATAGAGGTTTTGAGCCCACCAGGTAGGAACTGAACTATCTCTCAGGCCCTCAATACCCCCTTCTCTTCCAATAGTTGTGTTTTAGTCACTTTTTGTTCACTCGGGCCAAATACTCAACAGTCACATCTTAAAGGAGGAGAGGTTGGTTCTGACTCATGGTTTTAGTGGCTGGCTGGCTCCAAGCCAGAAAGGACGGCAGAGCGGCATGGTGGAGGGAAAGGTGCTCAACCCATTGAAGAAAGGAAGCAGAGCGTGATGGGACAAAAGAGACTCCATTCCTTTTGACTCCATCTTAAAGGAAGGTCATTGAAGTCCACTGAAACTATCAAAAAACACTCTGATCCCTCACCTTCTCCTACTTACCTAACCAGAAACCAACTGAGAGAAAAGCAGTCATAAAATAGGAACGAATAGTTAAAACAACTTAGGAAATAACATACATTAAACCACACTGTCCCATGACAGGCAAATGGTCAACAGTTTCTGGGAAATGTAAGCCTTGTGGCAATTGTGTGACAATGCAGTAAAATTCCTGAAAATGAAGTAATGGGGTAACGTGGCTACAAAGGGAACCAGAAAAGTACGTATTGTGGGTGTTTTCCTCACTGAGGCTGCCGTAATGAGAATACAGGGAGGATCCCAGGATAACTAAAAAAATCCTTCCAGGTCAAACCGTCAGGGACCCACCTTGAAGCAGGCCTCGCCTCCTAATGGCACACTCAGCTGCAGAACCATAGTAGGTGAATCTGCTGGTGGGTACAGCCCTCCCAGGACCAACCACCTTCCACACACATGAGAACTGGGGGAACATTTCAAATCTAAACCATAACATCCCAGCCGGGCGTGGTGGCGCATGCCTGTAATCCCAGCTCTTGGGAGGATGGGGTAGGAGGATTGGTGCAAGTTTGAGACCAGCCTGAGCTACAAAAGTGAGCTCAAGGCCAGCCTGAACTACATAGCAAGACCCTGTCTCAAAAAAACAAAATAAAATAGCATCCCACATCTCATGAATATCATTAGACAATTGCTCATAGAAAAAAATTAGGATTTCTTTTTTTGGAGGAGGTGTTAGTGGTTTTTTTCCCTTCTCTTTCCTAACTCTACCACCTGCCTCTATACTGGCAGGTTTCACACACACCTCCAGCAAACCTGAAGACAAGCGTGTGTAGTGGTTGACAATGTGTCAACCTGGCTGAATGACTCAGTGGCCAGTTCCCTGTTGGTGGGAGCCCCACTCTCCCAGTTGTTGATGGGGTACAATTGGTTCCTCCCTGGAACGTGACCAAGGCCTGCCTAGGATATGATTGGCTCCTCCCGAGAGCGGGAAGCAAGGGCCCATCCTGGGGTATGATTGGTTCCACCCTAGGGCACAATGGGCCCCACGTCAGAATGACTGAGCACAAAGAGACTTTTTAAAGGGCTGAAGAAGGAGTTAACACTTCACTTCGTCAGAGAAGCTTCAGTCTTTGCATTCAGCCTGGACTTCATCATCTGGCTTGCAGTGTAGACTCTTTGGCCTCCAGCTTGGATCTTTTGCCATCCAGCGCAGACTCTTCAGCATCCATTACAGACACTTCAGGTCTTCCAGTGCAGACCCATCAGCCAATGGATAGAGACTTACACAGAGTGCTGCAGTGAAGTCCAGACCTCGGGATTGAATCCTTCAGTCTGGAGCATTCAGACACCCTCTGCATGCTTTCTCATCTGACTCTGTGACTGACTATTGTAAGATAATCTTGTAATTCCTTATAGATTATATATTTTGTGTTAATATCCATTCCTTATATTATATCTGTTCTGTTCCTCTAAGTAAAACCCTGACCAATACAGCGCATCTGTAGCTCTTGCTCCCGTTCTGACCTACCTCTTCCTCTGGCTAAAACACTGCACCATCCTCTCAGCACCATACCCAGCAGGTGCTTAATTATTCCCATCCAGTCTGTGGAAGACATCATTGTGGCTCTTCTACCATTGTGAGAGAGACAAATTATTCAGTGCACTCAAACTTCCAATGTTTCCTATTGCATTCCCCAAAATATCTATCATCCCTCCCACACAAGCATGCATGTCCACACCCCAACCTGGCATGAACATTACAGCTGACAACTGCACACCCAGGCCACACAGGTGACCAGCTTGGGTCGCAGTCAAGAGGTGCACACACCAATGTACAAAATGAGTTACTTGGGGGACAGTCTGTAGGAATGCAGGGAGGAAGCCATGACAAGTTTTCCCTTTTACCTCTGGGTATTTGTTATAGCTGTATTTGACCCCAGGAAGCCATGGGGTTCATTTTGCTTCTGGACTCATAATGAAGCAATCACCAGAAAGATGAAAGCAAAGCAGAAAGATGGGTTATGAGATGTGGGGAGTTATGGGGTACCTCTAAAATGTCTCCCCAAATTCTCCCTGGGCCCTGATGATATGGCATTTCTAGACTGCCTAACATAAAAAACCAACTTCCTTATGGCTTAAGTAACTATGAGTTGGTATTTCTTCCTCATGCCCCAAAAGCGTCATGAAGTTAGGTCTTCACCACACTCAGTACCACTGACCTTTTCGCCTCTAGAACATACCAGGTCTTTCTCTCCACAGGGCCTTTCTTCCTGGCATATTCTGTCCTAGAATCTTTCAGTAGGGTTTCCTTAGGTCAAGCATCACAGGCTAGAGTAGGACACCTTCTTACTCTGGATTCTTTTTATTTTATTGTCCTCTCATTTTCTTAATGGCATATGTCATTGCATTATATGATTCTCTTTATATTCATCCATTTACTGTCTCCCTGGCTAAAATGTAGCTCTATGAGAGTGGAAGCATGATATAGCATGCAGGCTTTTAGAGAACATTCAATCTACATATTCTGAATAATAGGTGGCTTGAGAACAGCCTATCAGAACCTCAGTCACTTTTGTGTATATGCACAAAATATATCAGAATATATCAGGGTGAAAGGAAAGGTAAACCACTAGATGGTAAAGAGCTTTGTATCTTATCCTAAAATTAACAGACAGTTACTAATGAGTTTTGAGACAAAACATCAAACTCTTCAATACAACAATCTTAATAGAAGGAAGAATACAGAAAACCATTCCCTTGGGCCAGGCCAAGAAATGTGACTCTCACAAGACAGTGGCTTTGGATAGAAAACACAGACTAGGCTGGGCTCATGGGATATCAGAAACAAACGGTTGGACTTCAACTCCACCAAGTATGGATGCCAAAAAAAAAGGAAGAATCCATGACTACTTTCTGGTTTTTGAATGGACAGAGAGTGGGGTCAGTCATGAAGCCTGAGGGTCAAGCAGGCAGTGCGCAAGCAGTGTTGTGCTCAACAAAAGACCTCAGCACCCCAGTATATCCTGTGTCAGATGTGAGTTATGTCTGTCTAGAGCGTCCATGCCATACACATTACCCATCCGCTGGTCATGCAGTAGCCAGCTCTGTTATCAAAGTGACAGCTGATACATCGTAGCCTTTGGGTATTGACTGAATAATGACCTCCAAAGCACAGAGGTGGATGCAAAAGAGTGACACGGTAGTGTGAAACATGGAAGGACAGATTAATTTTGGTACCATGTGGCAGCACTGCAGGATAGATAGGGAGAAAATGATGCATTTAGTGCTTGATATCATCCAAGATTTCATACATCCAGTGAAGAAGCTGAAGCACATTCCCCAGCATAAGGAAGGACCACTGTATCTAACTTAGGATTTTCAATGCCCCCAAAAATTTCACAAAATGTATGAATATGCCAATCATTCTTTGCCCTGTTTCCAATTTTCATTATGTAATAAGCCAAGGTATATTTTATTGTTTATTCATCTTGGGTTCATTGCAAACATTCATGTAAGCTATGTTCAAACATGGAAATGGACCAAAATGTTCATTTTTAAATTTTTCCACATCCTGTCAGATGTTGACAACCATTGCCTAAGTGTCACCCAAACAGCTGTACTGGTGGCATCAATGGGATGGGAGCACACCTTTCCCTGTGACCCACTGACCCCAGGTAGCATCTCTGGCTTCTTTGCATTGGTCCATCTCACTGCTCTTTTACCTACATTCCCCTAGCATCTAGGGAGCTTAAACATCTTTGCACAGTTCCTTCATCACGCATATGCAGGGGACTTTTCCCCTTGGGACGTGACCTTGTTCTACCTATTATTTGTATTGGTTCTTCCTCTGATGTGTGCGAATCCTGTAATTATCACACCCATGCCCTTTACACTGTTAGATCCACCCAGAGTCACCCAGTTCATGGCTTGCACTTCAACTTTGTTTCTAGTGTCACTGATCAGAATTGTTGGGGTTGGGCTGGTGAGATGGCTCAGTGGTCTAAAGCATCTCCTTAAGCAAGCTTAGGCAACCACAAGGACTGCGGTTCAATTCCCAGCACCACATGCTGCGCCAGCCCCTCCCCCAGAGCAGACTGAACTGGTCATAACATAAAAAATAAAATAATTTTTTAAAAAAGAATTGTTTGGGTTTTCAGTTATGGCTTTGTTAATCAGTTCTATCGATCATTTCCTCTCTGGTGTTTGGATTTTGTGTCTTGCATCCTAATTCTTCATAAACCAAAAATCATGAACATAATCCCTCTCTATTTTCTCTCTATGAAGTTGCTGGGTTTGCTTTTGTTTTCTTGTGCTGGAGATTGAACCCAGAGCCTCTGAAGTGAACTAGATTTCCAGTCTCCTTTTTATAGTCTTTGTTTTCAGATAGAGTTTCCCTACATCACTAAGCTACCTGGGCTGGGCTTGAACTCAGAATCCTCCTAGTTTAGCCTTACTGAATGTTGGGATTATAAGCATGTACCACCAGTGTGTTTCATATAGAATTCACTTCTGCATTTGAAGAAGACTGGATTCTCTAACTTTTTCCCCACTGGATAACTGTTTTTCCTAAAGGTATTTACTGGATCCCTGCCACACATTAAATATTCTCCTCCTTAATTGTACATATTCCCAATATCCAATTATAAGTGACAGGGGGCCAGGGAGATAGCTCAGTGGAATAAGTGCTTGCCTGGCAAGCACAAGGTCCTGAGTTCAATCCCTGGTACCACAAAAGCAAGAGAGAGTCAGAGAGAGAGACAGAGAGAGAGAGAGAGAGAGAGAGAGAGAGAGAGAGAAGAAAAGAAAACAAATGACCTGGCATGGTAGCCTCTGAGCCACAGCCACATGAAAACAATCTTGGATTCACAGAAAATTATCAAAATAGAAGCATATTTCCAAGTCATACAAAGAAGCCACCAGCAGCAGCTTCCGGTCTCTGTCATCTTCCCTGCGGCCTAGAATCCCCATCTTATCCTCTGAAGAGGCAGCCGCAGACATTCACACATTGCCATGCTAGCTGCACCCCACTGCCTCCCAGCCGCACACAGCAGCTCGCTAACAGAGGGGCTGAGTGACCGGCAGTGTCAGTGTGGCCACCTCCACCCATTTCCTCCACGGCAGCGTTTCTGAACAGATCTTTGTTCTTCCACTTGCATTTGAAAATTTCTAAGGCTTTGAGTCAGAATGAGCCATGTCAAGAGGAGGGCGTTTTCTTCCCAATACTAGTTAAGAAGGTGAGAGAGACCAATGAAATAATGCTACCCCTGAGATGACATGGCTTTCATTAGTTTTTCAAAAGAAAAGAAAAGACTTTATCACTACAAACGGCTTTGAGTAGATCAAACCATGCTGGAGCTCAGGGCTGTTTTGCAATCCTCCTTAATGCATGGCCGCCACCTGGCAAAGATTCCTCCTCAGCCTGAAGGGATCAAATGTTCTTTCACTGAGCGGGGAGTAACTTTGTTTCAAATCTCATTGATATGGCAGATAGTCATACTCCTGTTTATTTTTACTGCAATTCCCCAATTCCTGAAATGCACAGTGCATGCCATCCAAGGTTTCCCTGGGTACATAAACAATATTTTAATGATGCTATCTTTTAAAAAAAAAAAAACCACCATCAATCCCCCAGCACACAAGAATTAGAATAAGTAATTCAAAATGAGCAACTGCATCTCAAGCGCAGAGGGCAGAGACAGGCCACATGCACGAATGGCTTAAACTTCTACCGAGTGAAAAAAGTTAGAATGCTAAATTCCAGATTTTACTATGCCCATACCATCTACAGACCATGCACTTTTGAATTATTCAGCGTGTAGATTCCTCCTTCTCCACTGGGACCAAGCATGAGATAATTGACTGAAATTATATTTAGATTCTCCCCATAAGGAAACAACTTGGCCAGTGAATAAGAGAGCTTTAATCAGCTGAGTAAAGCAGTGCAGAGCTAAACTGACCTAGATAGGGCTCAGAGAGAGACTGGCATCCATCCAATTCAGATTCAGGAAAAAGCTTCTATTCTCAGGCACACGTTATATGCTCCATTCTATTTGCTAACAAAAGTGAGGTGCCACAGACTGTACTAACCCAGAATACTCCTCAAGATTTCCTCTAGGAAAATTTCTGTCTGTGCCAAGCCTCATATCCAGGACCTGGAACATTCTAGAAACATTCTGGAACATTCTAATGGTAGGCAAGCACTTACCACTAAGCTACATCCCTGACCCCAAGTATAGTATCTGAAATTCATGGCACATAACTCTCACCAGGGCCGGCCAGATAGCTCAGAGGATTAAAATGCCTACTTAGGCAGATGCAGGGACTGGGGTTCGATCCCTAGCATGCCATGCCAACCTCATCCCCGGGGCGTACTGAGACAGTGATTGAGATTGGGCATGGTGGCACATGCCTATAATCCCAGAGCTTGGGAGGCTGAAAAACAAGAAGATCACTATGAGTCTGATCTACATAGTGAGATCCTGTAGACCCTGTACTAAATGCTGCATACATATATATCACCGGGGGCAGGTTATGAAATGTTGCTCAGGGCTTGCCCCAGTTCTTCTAATTTATACATACAGCAAAATCTCTAGGCAGGATCTGGCTCTGGGACCCTGCAGCCAGTAATCTTTGGTCCATGCCGTGGAAAATACTTGTGCCATCATTTCATACAGTGACTGTGAGGCCCTAAAGAATGACAAACCCTGCAGAAGATAACAGTACAACTTTTCTACAGGTGCCAGAGCACCCAAGTACAGGTGCACCCGGATCCCTGATGCCCACAGGTCACCCAAATCACAGTCCATTTCCTTCAAGTTGCTCTTAACCAAAACAATGGCCTCCAGCTTCCTGGGTTTTCCCTAAACTTGTTCAGGTAGATTGTCACCAGGTCTATCAAGTATCCATGAGGAATTGACCTCCTTTTCCGCTTCGTGAAGCCAGCAATGGTACGTGGAAGCCCACTCCTGCTTCAAATCTTCTAACTTCCACCAGCAGCTAGAGAAAGCTGCTTGCTTCTAAAAGGGATCCGTCTGTGATGCTCCACTCACAGGACCTAGGATGAGCTCCTGAGCCCAAGGGCAGCTGCGCAGAGCACTGGCTAAGTGAGAAAGAGTCTTTCCTTGGGCTCTCAGGTTCCAGGACACAGGGTGGAACATCTTTGGGGGCCATTTGAGAAATACCACTGAATTTCTGGGGAGATAGCTCGGCGGCCTAAGCCCCTATCTGGTAAACACAATGGCCTGAGTTCGATTCCCAGTACCACATGCCATGCCCACTCCAGAACCCTGAGTGTGCCATGCCAGCCCCAAAACCAAGCATGCCTATAATCCCAGTGCTGCAGAGGTCTGAACTGCTTAGCAAGACCCAGTATCAGTAAAAACGAAAAAAGAAATTCCATTGACCTGACCTGCCTATAGGCTTCATTGTAGGTGGCTCTCAGTAAGTCATTAGGTTTCCAAGTGGCAGTTCCTTTCCTTAGGAATTTGGGATAACAACCTTTTTGTAAGACTCAGTATATCATGACAATGACTGAAAATTCTGGACAAAGATTTGTTCACAAATATGTGACTGCTAAAGCAAATATCCTCATCAGGTATACTGTACTGCATTACCCATAATTCACTACGGTGCTGCCCTTATTGCCTCTTGCCCTTCCCACTGAGAGGGAGATCTTCGCTAAGGGTGGCAACAGCTTGATCTGCTAAGTCTTACTTCGACCATGTTGCAACTGTGTGGAGGGCAGCAGAAGACACTCCAGAGATGCTACACTTGGATGTTCAATTCTCACTTCCAGTCCTTCCCTCGATCCAAGAGACTCACTTCCCTCCTCTTTCTCTTCCTTGCATTGCTGTATTCCAGGGTCTGGACAGCAAATCTCAGAGAGGCTCTTTCTCTGTCGCTTACCACTTCACCATCTTCCTGGAAGTTCCAATACTTTGGATCTTGAATGTGCCTCAAAGGCCCATGGGTTAAAGGGTTGGTTACCAACACATGCTGCTATTGGGAGGCAGTGGAAACTTTAGAAGATAAGGCCTGATGGGAAGAAGCTAGGTCCCTGGGTTGTACCTTTGAAGGCAATATGGGACCCGAGTCTCCTCTGTCTCTTCGCATCCCTGTCACCATGAGATAAACAAGTATCTTCTGCTCCAAGCTCCTCCCATGGTACTCTATACTACCATAGACCCAGAGCAAGCCAAGCGGCCAGGAACTGCAACATCCAAAAGTGTCAGCCAATACCGTGGCCACTTTCTTGTTGCTAGGATACAATATTCAACACCTTCAATTTAAAGGAGGAGAACATTATTTTGGCTTCTGGTTTCAGTTTATGGTAGGGGGGCTATGGGGCAAAAATGGCAAAAGGGAATGACAGAAGAAAGCTGTTCAGCCTGTGGCAGCCATGAAGCAAAGAAAGAATGGAGGAGCCAAGGACAAGAACACTTGCTTCCAGGTCATGTCCCCACTGTCCCATGTCCAACCAGGCCCGTCTTCTAACAGCACACTCAGCTACTGAACTCATCAATGAATGAGCTTGCTGATGAATACAGCGCCTCATAATCCAATTACATTCCACACACAGTAAAACTGTGAGGAACTCTAGCGCTAAGCCAGGGTAAGAGCCAAAATAAACTTTCCTCCTTACAAGTTTATTTTCTCAAGTCTTTGTTATAGTAACAGAAAGGCAGCTAACATAGGAAGTAACTACAAAGTTTAATAAAATGATGGAGTTAAGGGCCAAGGATATAGCGCAGTGGCATAAACACTTGCCTGGCAAGTAGCAGGTCCTAAGTTCGATGCCTAGTACTGGGGGAAAAAAAAAGATGCTTAGGGAAATATTAAGGATGACAAGAGTTGACTTAAAATGAAAAACAGAAGGTATATCTGAGTCTAATGAGCAAGAGGAAAAGGTTGTTACCAGATCCCAGAGGTCTTTATAGGTAGAAAAACACAATCATCTCTCACCCACAGGTGGCATGGGAAAATAGCCTGAATTCTCTCTTCCTTTCTCTGTTACCTCCCACTGGCAGAACACAACTGGCAGACAGAAAAAAGCAAGGCTGGTGAGTGCAAACAGCAGAGCTCAGCCTCACAGAACTTGATGAGCAAGTTGAAAATATGGTGGCTTTGATATCAAGTAAAAAGGGTATATTACTCTTTCAAAGCTGAGGTTTACCTCAATAACCAAGGCTGTAAAACCCCAGTGGCTTTCCATAACAGCTGCAGCCCTGCTATATGTTGTCTTCCCTCAAGAACAAAGACTAACAGAGAATCAAGACCACTTGAAACACATAGAATCCAGCAACAAAGAATAAAGGAGGAACTCCCATGCCAGCTGCAAAATCATCTGCCTAGAAAAGTCACTCATTAATTATGCCCATATGTCAACTGGCTCAAGCACATTGCATGTATAAGAATTTAGAAAATATGCAATTTCCCATCACAAGAGGTATCGGAGGGAAGAAAACCAGAAAATCTGAGAAACAGGAATATGAGGTGACACAAAAAGAAAGAATAAAGACAGATGGGCAAGCAGCTGTCTGCCTCAGGACATTCTGGCCCTCCAGTGTGACCCACACCTGCGTGTCTTTCACACATAGAAAACCGTTAGCCCTTCAACTTGAGAGGTCAACCCTAAAGATGTATGCACATTTTTTAAAAAAAGACCGTTTGTTATCCAAGGGGAATCCCAGGGTGGAAAGCAGTCTATATGCCAAGAGGCTCTAACCACGCCGTTAAGTATGTGAAATCATTCCACTGGCCTGCATGGGAATAGGTTAGGGAGGAGCTGACCTGAATGACTTTGTCACTGAGCTAAATCTATAAGCCTGAAGGTAAAATGAACTAGAATACAATTACTCTATCCTGGATGATAAAGTCGTTTCCCATGGGGTATGAGAGAATAAGAATTCTAAAGTAACTACACATGTAAACAACCAAATGATTAAGCAAATGGATGACAGATGGTAGGAGGCAGGCTTGTCCCTGTTAGAATAAACAGATACAGGGAAGCAAGGCTAGAATGATTCGTGGGATGATGGATTAGAGTTTGAGACATCAGGATGAGTTCACCTTAGCTTCATATAGACAGATTTGGATATATACGAAAGGCTTCTTATGTTTGTACCTATGCAGATTAATACACACGCATCAACGTACTTGCTCTGTCAGTGGAGCTGAATTAGAAGGAACAACAAACAAGTCATTTTAAACATTGATTTTGGTTGTCTGATATCCTTGTTTGGTGAAAGACGCCAAGGCTCCATGGTGACGTGGTTGATTTTGGTACGGGGGCAGAACATATGCAAGATAAATCAGAAGTATTGAATATTTAGAAATTAACCTACCAAAGTTAAAAACCTCTATGAATGAAAACTATGGCTCTCTAAGGAAAAAAAGTAATCAGAGAGGACATGAAAAAATGGGGAGATAGCCCCTCTTCCTGGAGAGGCAAAACCAATATAGTAAAACTAGCCATATTTTCCAAATTTATACACAGATTTAATGCAATCCCCAGTCAAAATTCCAACACTGAGTTAGAGAAAATAAAATTAAAGTTCATATGGAGTCAGAAGAGACCCAGAATAGCAGAAACTATCCTGGTTAGAAAGAGCGAAGCAGGAGGCATCAGAATGCCAGACTTCAAGATACGTTTCAAAGTTACTGAAATAAAACAGCATAGTATTGGCACAAAACAGATGTGTGGATCAAAGAAACAGATTATAGCATTCAAAAAAAAACCTGAGCACATTCAGCTATTTGATCTTTGACAGAAACATACACTGCAGGAAAGATGGCCTCTTTGATACTCGGTGTTGGGAAAAGTGGCTCCCCACAGGCAGAGCGTTGAGTCTAGACCCATCTGTCTCACTATGTACCACACTAAAATCAAAATGGGCTGAAGATTTCAATGTTAACACAGAATCAACAGACTGGGATGGGCAGTAGGTAAAATTCCTGAAGCAATAGGGATAAGCAAAGACTTTCTGAACAGACAACACCAGCAGCACAGGAAGCAGTTCCAAGAGTCAACAAATGAAATATCAAATTAAAATGCTTCTGCACACCCAAAGAACTGGTCAACAGAGTAAAAATATAATCTACAGAATGAGAAAAAAAATTCCAGCTATTGGTCAGAGAGAGGACTAATACCTAAAATGTATAAAGAACTTTAAAAAATTAGACCACCCAAAATAACAGACCCGCTCAAAACATGTGCATGCAAGCAACCTAAACAGGTATAGGCATTCGTAGAAGTACAGATGTCTGATAAATACATGAAGAAATGCTCAGTATCACTGCCTATAAATTAAAACAGCTCTGAGATTCCATCTAATCCCAGAAAAAAATGGTCATCATCAAGAAATCAAACAATAACAAATGCTGGTGAGGCTCTGGGGGAAAAGAACCCCTTCCACACTGTTAATAAGAGTGTAAACTGCCGGGCGTGGTGGTACACGCCTGTAATCCCAGCACTCGGGAGGCTGAGACAGGAGGATCGGTGCAAGTTCAAGACCAGCCTGGGCTACAAAAGTGAGCTCAAGGCCAGCCTGAACTGCATAGCAAGACCCTGTCTCAAAAAAAAGGCAAAAAAAAAAGAGTGTAAACTACTGCAATCAATTTTGAAATCAGAGGGAGATTCCTGGGATTGGCCTGACAGCTCCGCAGACTACAGTGCCTGCTTAGGCAGAATGCAGAGGCCCAGGGTTGGATTCCCAGCATGCCGTGCTATACCAACCCCATGCCCAGAGTGAGCTCCTTTTAGAGATCCTTTCTAAGCTTTTTGTTGTTGTGGTTCTGAACACAGCTGGTCAAGAAATGGGTAAAAGGTAGCAAGGTTTTACATTTATGAAAGATAGGAAAGAAGTATGTTCCGGAGAGTGAGTGAGGATCAGTGAAAGGCAGGAGAAGTATGCTCTCCAGAATGAGAGCAGGCCACAGAAGAGAGGGCCACAGGGGCAGCTGTCTATGTAGCTGCCATTCTGGTGTCAGATCTGCTCCACACCTGTCCAAAACCACCTTGATGTCACGCCAGAAGAATGAAGATACGGTCTTCTGACTGGTCCCAGGTGCAGGGCTTGGAGCTGCTCTGCTGTGCACATGTGTCCATGATTGACACAGGTGGTGTTGCTCACCCAGCCAGCTGCCACAGAAGCACGTCACACGACACTAAGGAGGTCAAGCCATCAAGGGTACACAGCAGCCCTAAGTGACTATGCACCAGTGTTGCTGCTGAGCAAGGTGAAGGGGGAACTTCCTAACACTGCCTGGAGAATTCTATATCAGGAACTGGGCAGAAAATCAGCGAAGATATAAATGCTCGAAAACACCATCAAGCAGTAGCAATGACTTTTTCTTATTTCTTAGTTTCATTTTTATTAATACATGTTCGCAGAACATAATGTATATGGAGCATGTAATAAAATTGATTTTCATAGACCATCTCATCCAACAGCAGCAAAGCGCTCATGCTTTATTAGCATTCACGGGACACAAACCACCACCAGACCACAGCCTGTGTCATAAAAAAAAATAATGAATTTTTAAAAACTCAACAAATTTAAAAGAATTGAAACCATAAAAAACTAGTTTTCCAATGACAATGAAACCAAAAATTGATAATGGAACAATAACAAGAAGAACCTCCAAACAGGTGGAAGTAACAAAGCAATTGTAAATAATCCATAGATTAAAGGAAAAGCCTCGAGGGAAATGGAAAAGCACACTAAACAGAATTAGCACTAAACTATAACACAGTACAATGGCTGAGGTATGGCTAAAGCCGTGCACTGGGAGGCTGTCAGCACCGAATGTTTCTTACACATAATAAATGAGGTAAAGCTTCAGATCAATAACTGAGTTCCCACTCCAAAACCATAGAGAAAAAAAAAAAAAGAGCAAAATAAACTGAAACTTAGGAGAAAATAAAGAGCAGAAATAAATGAAATTGAAAAGAGAGGGGGCTGGGGAGATAGCTCCGAGGCACAAGTGCCTGCTGGGCAAGTGCAAGGTCGTGAGTTCGAACCCTGGTCCCACAAAAAAAAAAAAAAGAAATTGAAAAGAGAAAAATAAAGGCAACACAGTTATTTACTTGGAAGGTCAAGAGAAGAGATAATTTCCACATGATTGACAGAGGAGAAACAAATTACCACCACCACTAGGTATCGCCAAACAAATCGCAGAAGCTGAAAGGATAATAAGATACATTAGGTACTGCTTGGAGGGAACAGAAAGGATGGCTCAGGAAGGAATCCAGAGGCACAAAGACGACGGTAGTCACTTACCTACCCAGGGTGAGTTTAGTGACACTGTACACATAATAATCTGTATATTGTACATAATTTGAAAAAATAAAGAAAACCAAAAAAAAAAAAAAAATCTCTTGGGGACAACTTGATCTCACTAAAAAGGATGGAGGAAAAGAAGACTGCCCCCGAAAGACGCTCCAAGCTGACCTTTCGGTCCTCCAGCAGCTGCCTGACACTCTCTTTCCTCACCCAATAAACGCATGCTGCATCAGTTTTGAAGTTCAGGCAGCAGATGAGTGGAGGCTGCTCACTGCGGGATAAAGGAGGGGAAAAACGACACCCGCCATCGCCCTCCGCTCGGCCCACAGCTACGAGGTCCCCTACATTTGCTCCGCGTGTGCACATCGAGAAGAAAATGGCCCCACCGGGGTGCTTTCGTCTGTTGGTCATCCAATCCCTCCTCTGTGTGAAATCCACCGTGTACAAACCTGGAAGCGGGGAGGGGAGCAGAGGGGAGCGGAGGGGAGGCAAAGAGCGAGGCAGGACCCCCACAGTGCAATTCCCTGCATGTTCCTCCTAGCCTCTCACTTTTTTCCTGCGCTAGACCCTATCACAGAGAAAGACAGCCTCCTGCTCAGAGCTTTGCTGCAATTCCATTTCATTTAGAAAGGACAAGGTCCAGTGGTAGTTAAGACACTAAAAGCAGCTCTTAGTCGCAAGACAGCCTTGGCTTGGCCGTGCCGTTTCGAGTCCAGTCAGGAGACACGTTTCAGGGCCGCTCCTAAGACCCTGGCCTCAGCTACACACTGTGAACTCAGTCTGCGGGCACTCTGTACATGTGCTCTCCCCACACCAGGATATTTGTGCATTCTGGGGAGCTGGAATCACCTGTGACTTTGGGTCCTGGATGCCCACCCCACCAGACCTCTGACTGTCCTGGCACCAGGAATCTGCAGCAGGGAAATTCCTCTCTTATCATGGGGAAGCCCACCTAAAGAAGCAGGCCTCACCAGGCCTCTCCTTATCTCCTCTGTGAGGGAACAAGAATTATGGCATCCTGTCAAGCAGGCTTTTCCAGTGGAATCAAGGGAAACGGTCAGTTTGCCCTCTGCCCTTCTGGAAAAGTTGCTGCTGGGCTCCTTTCTTGTCTTGTGAAAAATTCCAGCACAGAACTTCTAAAAGACAGATTGTAAGATGCTCTTTATGTCTTGTTCAGATCTTCAAAGCCCCCAGTCAAACCTTTGGGCTTGAGAAAGTCCAGCTAGATCTACCAGTGAGCACCATGGGGCTTTGGAACCAGGGGCTCACAGCTGCCTGTCTGCAAATGTGAGCTGCTGTCTCAGAGGAGACTGGCAGCAGACTCCAGATGACCACATCACCTTTATGGAGGTAGACAGAAAAAAATAGCAGTGTTGGCACAAAAAAAAAAAAAAAAAGGAATGAGAAGAGACAAGTCCAGTTTATGAAAGTCTATCATACTTTCCTCCTAAAATATTCATCCACAAATACTATGTAGAAAGAGAGGCGCTTGCTTCTGTTTCTTTCCATAGCCTCAAAGCAGACTACACAGGGTATCATCGAGGTGGATTTCGTGAAGTGGAAATCTTTACTTCTCAAATATTCATTAATATTTTGGCCACTTCTTTCACTGTGTAGAAGGTCAGTGAAGTCAAGTTCTCAGAAGAAAGCAGGGCAAAGGCAACAAAAACTATAATGGCATTATCTTCTACATGTGTTTCTAATGTCCTGCCAGGAATAATGTCATCCAATTATACTTAGGTAACACAACTGTCATCCAATTGTCCCAAAAGAAAAAAATTTTAATGTGTGGCATTTCAGAAAAATCTATTAATGAAGAGTATCGCTTATATCTAAAAAGACAATTCTGGTAACCCAAACATACAAAAGTGTCCACCCAAGAAGGAGCTAGTGAAGTAATGAAATGGAGGTAGACATGGAGAAGAGAAGAGAAGAGAAGAGAAGAGAAGGAAGGAAGGAAGGAAGGAAGGAAGGAAGCAAGGAAGGAAGGGAGGAAGGAAAGGAGGGAAGGAGGGAGGGAAGGAGGGGAGAATGAAAGAAGGGAAGGGGAAAGAGACAGAGGGAGGGAGGGAGAGAAAGAGAGTGAGAAAGAGAGAGAGAGAGAACTAAGCAGATATTTGAGAGCTCGTATTGCACTGATGTTTAGCTACATGGATTATCCAACTGGATATAATTCACCATTCCCTCCTCAAGAAACTTACTTAAAAGTTTGATTCTGACATAAGCAAAGAGAATGGAAAACAAGCACCCAGGGAAATACTTGTACACACATATTTACAACCATCAAAAGGTACAAATGATTCGAATGTCATCAAGTAGCTACACACCATGTGTGGACAGATCACACGTGCAGAGGTGTAACAGAATTAGGGGTGAGGGGGAGACACCAGTGATGTGACCTGCAGCCAGGTCCCCCCAGCTGGGAAGCACTGCAGGCACTCCAAGAGAAAGACCCAGGCACGAAAGCCCCAGTGCCAATCACTGCTATGTCCAAGTGTGACGTATAGCTCAAGCAAGTGAACATTAAATAGGACAGAGGGCTATAGAGTGGTATTTGCAAGCAGCAGTGGACATGGAGAAGTTTTTGAAATGTTAGTTAAAGGCTTTGATGTGTTTGGAGCTTCTAATGAAAGACAAAATGCCATCTCAAATATACATATATATGTGCACGTGGGATCTTGTCAGTAATCCTACAACATTATTAACGAATACCTCTCTGGCTTATGACTTGTCCTACAGGAAAGCCTCATTCCTTCTCCTGCTCAACTCCTACAGAAGCACTCAGCGCCCACCTTCTTCACCCAGAGTCTGTCTTCCCAGGCTCTGTTCCAGGCCCTCTCTGGGTTATCCACAGTGAGAGAGTGGACATTCTTTACTGCTCTCTCCTCATAATTGTCAACTGCACTAAGAGTCCAGACTTCCACACTCATGAAATCTGTCTATCTGTACACATGGAAATTTTGAACCTATCTGAAACATTCCTTCTTTTCCAGAGTCTGAGCATCTTCCAAATGCAGAAAGCAAAGAAATGACAAACAAGCTACAGGACATAACAAGCTGTGGCATGTAGTACCTACTAGCTATGAGTCAGTACCAGGGCTGTCTGCATGTTTACATCATAGCTGAAGGTTTCTTCTCTGGAAAAAGGGTGATATATGACGGATTTTCATGGAACATTAATATCAAATTTGTCTTGGTCAATATATTGTAACTGTTCCACTTGATACTAACAGAGTCACACAGCTGTCACTCTTTCTCTGTAAGCCAACACTCAGATTGCCTTTGTGGCATCAACAGTACATTCCAAGAGAACTTGGTTGCTGGACTAACTACACAGCGTTGGGTTTTCTTTCTTGATCCAATCTACCAATCTGTGTCTTTCAGCTGATGTGAGACTATTCATGATGAGGGCTGTGACTGAGAGGTAATGACATACCTATGTCATTGCATTATTTTCCTGCTGCAGGTTTCCTCATTTTTCCCCCTTTGCTTAGCTGCTCATCCTGTCAGGTATAGTCATTCTTTTGACTTACTGATATTGTTGACTCCACTGTCTCTTTCTAGAATATTCTTGAGAATTACTGTCACGTCAATTTGGTGGTCATGGATTTCTAACCTTCCCAAAATAACCCAGGCAGTTGAATATTGAGGATGGGGCAAAGGATTATAGTTAGCCATGCCAAAAGTACATCGCTAGGAAGATCTCTATACTAGTGACAAAGTCCTTGTACTATAAGCATCCTCAAACCTCAACACAAAACAAATGGACAAGACCAATAGAAACACAAGAAGAAAAGGCAACAAATTCCTCCCCAAAACCTCCAGCTCCTCCAAAGCCAATCCAGGGGGCAGCAAGGGTAAAACAGCATAAGCCACGCCCCTGAATTACTCAGAAACATAGCAGAAGAGGTTAGAAATAGGCCAGAAGAGATATTCAATGGAAGTAGAGAAGATACAAATAAACATATAATGGAAGAAAAATAAATAAATAAATAAATAAATAAATAAAAATAAATAAATAAATAAAAACATATAATGGAAGTAATGACCCAAAAGATAGAGAGAGAAACAGTCAGAGGACACTAATAGAAAGCTAGGTGAGCTAAACAAAATGATACACAACACAAATGACCTTGAGCTTGCCTCAGCAGCACATATACCCGAATGACCGGCTCAATAAACAGTTAGCATGCATAATGCAGGATGGACAAATGTGAGGCCAGACTTCCAAAACCAGGAGACAAAGATGTCTTCAAAGACTAATCACCCAAGGATACCCTATAAAAACAGCAAGAGAAAATGAGAAATTGATCCAACGACTGCTAGATGAGGCAAAGAAGGCTAGGCTAGGAATACCTGGGATAAATGAAAACACAGTAGACAGTACAAAGAACTTGTTCACAGAAATAAATGGCAGAAAACTTCCCAAGCATATGGCAAAAAAATAATCAAACAGACAAGTGAGGCATAGAGAACAAGAGGTAGCCAGGACCAAAACAAGAACATCTCCTTGTCATGTTATGTTCAAAATTGCAGCAGTCCATCACAGGGGGAAAAAAATATCTTAAAAGCTATTAGAGAAAGACAACAACTCACATACAAAAGTAAACCCATCAGATCCTGAGCAGACTTCTCTACACAAACCCTAACAGCCAAAAGGGCTGATGTGTTTCAAACCCTAAAAGATAATAATTTCCAACCCCAAAATTTGTTTGCTTTTGTCTGAGACAGGGTCTCACTCTATAGAACAGGCTGGCCCCGAATCCACAGTGATCTTCCTGCCTCAGTGCACATGCAATGATAAAAGAGCCAGGCAGCATCTGCGGGCTGGGGTTGTCGAGCCTGCCCCATACAGAAAGGAGGAAGCTTTCACACGCTCATCTAAGGGCAAACACCCTCCTCTCCTCAGCTCTGGGCCAGCGACTAGAGATACTGAAAATGAGCAGATCACTCCAGCACACCTCCAGCTGAGTATCAGGGTAGAGTCTAGGGACACCTGGGCCAAAACCACCAACAAATATGAAACCAAGCTTAATGCCAACAGCTACCGTTCAGTGAAAACAGCATTGTAAACTCTCTATATTGACTCTTCCACCAGAACTTCAAAGCAGAGAGAGGAGCAGGGTGTGGTGGCACACGTCTGTAATCCCAGCACTCGGGAGGCTGAGGCAGGAGGATCGGTGCAAGTTCGAGACCAGCCTGGGCTACAAAAGTGAGCTTAAGGCCAGCCTGAACTGCATAGTGAGACCCTGTCTCAAAAAGACAAAAAAAAAAAAAAAGCAGAGAGAGGGTCCCCAGTATCACTGCAGCTATGGCAATTTCTGAACTCTCCCCTTTCAGGGTACCATCAAGCTTGCTAGATTTGTAAATGAGTAAATCCAAACGCTAAAGTCAGCCAACTGCATAAACAAACAAAACAACTCAACCCCCCTCTAAGCACCTGGTTTTAAGTTGTCCCTGAAGAGAACCCAAGACCGGAAAAGCTGCAAATTCCTCCAATAACATTAGACTCTACAGAGCAAAACTGAAAAACTAGCCTGTTCTTTCTCTTGAGAAACACCACCCCAGAATCTTCCATATGCATTTATGTAATATAAAAGAGCTACATGGATGTCACACAGCATGAAAGGTGTGGTGGTCACAGCAGGAGGACACTCCTAGTGACCAGAGGTGCCACGGGAGCCCCAATTTAATCTCATAACTCTTTCTGAGTTTGTTTGTTTATTTGTTTGCTTTGGTTTTTTGTTTGTTTGGTGGTACCAAGGATCAAACTCAGGACCTTACGCTTGTCAGGCAAGCACTTATTCCACTGAGCTATCTCCCCGGCCCCTCTTTCTGGTTTTGACTTGTTACTTTTCTTAATCTTTTATTTATTTATTTATTTATTTATTTGGTACAAGGTCTCACTACACAGTGTGCACTCCTGTCTCAGGCTCCCAGCAGTGAGATTACAGTCATGCACTGCCGTAACTGGTTTTGGTGGCCGGCACGGTGTGTCCAGGGTTCCAGATCCAGCATGATATGCGGTACTGGGAATGAACTCAGGTCCTTGTGCCTGCCTGGCAGGTGTTTTAGACCACCAAGCTCTCTTCTCAGCCCTGCTTTTGATTTCAAAGCAGTAAAATCACATCAGAATATCCACACCACACCTCATACTTCCCTTCTGCCTTTTGCCTGGACACTTCAGATCCTCTGCAAAACTGAACTTGCTGGTGCTCTCACGCACAGTAAGGCCACCTGGGAAGAACTGGGAAGCCACCCCTCCCTGAAGCACAAGTCACGAGGGCAAACTGGCAGAGCTCAATACATCCCTAAATAATTCAGAATACAGAGCATCACAGTTGGGATTGGTTGAACCAGCTCCAAACAGTGGCTCCTGAAACACCCAATGAACATACAAAGTGCTCACAATCGGCCAAAAAGATTCAAAGAAAATCAGAATGTCCAATGCAAGGACTGCTAAAGCCCCATGCAGAATGGAAGGAATACGTACAGAGGGAGGAAAGTGGCTGCACAGGAGAGCACACGCGTGGGGGTCAGGCCAGGGCACACAGCTTCATTTAATGGCAAAAGAGACCTCTTGGGGAAACATGGCCTTTGTATTCAAGATGGCATTTCAGTAGAGGAGAAGAAAGGAGTCATCTAAAATTGTCATCTGCCACTTTCCTCATCAAAAACATGTGTTGCTATAAACATGGGCGCACATCAAAGCGTAATTTGCCATAGCTAAATCTTGGAGACAACCTCAAGGCCCATTAACCCAGGAACACATAAAGAAGATTTGGCATTTTTCTACAATGGAGTACTACTCAGCCACCTAGAATGGCAAACTTAAAACTTTTGTAGGTACGTGGACGCAACTTCAGACCATACTTGAAAGCGGAATAGAGACATGCTGGTCACTCACCTGAACATCTCGGCACGCCCCCCAGACGTCGGGGTCCGCTCTCCTGAACATTCCGGCACGCTCCCCAGATGTCGGGGTCTGCTCTCCTGAACATTCCGGCACGCTCCCCAGATGTCGGGGTCCGCTCTCCTGAACATTCCGGCACGCTCCCCAGATGTCGGGGTCTGCTCTCCTGAACATTC